>JANHFM010005029.1:249892-262331 GCA_032468115.1 Grayia smithii | reverse complement strand
TTGCAGTCCAAGGGACTCACAGGAGTCTTCTCCAGCACCATAGTTCAAAGGCCTCAATTCTTTGGCGCTCAGTCTTTCTTATGGTCAGAATTATTCTATCAAACATATTTATGTTGACAAACGAAACTGAATAAATTAAGGCTGAAAATTGCCAAATTCATGTGAAAAGAGGTTTTGGAAACTAGGTCTTCATATTAACATGTACAAGAATGCTTTTTTAAAAAAAGCTTTCAGCTTCCAGTCTTTTAATCAAATATGAGGAACTATTAAAAGGGAGGAATTTTGTATACATTAATTTCAATAGAAGAGATTTATGATCGTGCTTAACTTCCATAATCAAAATTAATAAAAAATTAAAAATGCTTAGCTAGCTGGAATAGACCCTAAGGGATTCTCGAATGCTTAGCATTTAAGTAATTAGTATCAAAAAATGAAACTTCTGGAGTATTACACATAACTGGAGTGTAAAGTAACTATAGCCTATTGGAATGAATATCATCATCGTCTTTTATCATAACATTATATGCCATCAAGCTGGTTTTGACTCTTAATGGCCACACAGATTTTCTTCCTGATGATTTGTCCCTAACATCCTTCAAATCTTCTAAAAGGGCACTGATTGTTATATTACTCTGTCTATCTTCTTTGATGCAGATCCATTTTCTTCTTCTCTTTCCTTCCACCTTTCCCAGAATTAGTCTTCTTCAAGAGAATTACTGTGTGTCTTTGCTTAATATATTTAATGTAGGATAATACAATCCTAGTCATTTATGCCTCAAATGGAAACTCTGGGCTAATTTGTTCAATGAAACATTTTGTTTTCTTGGCTTTCCATGGTATTCTTATGAGTCTTCTCCAGCACTGATGTTCAAAAGCATCAATACTCTTTCTATCTAGGTTCTTCAAAGTCCAACTGGATTGCCCTATTTTTAGATATAGACACATCATTTGAATAACTTACCAAGACTTTCATGGGTGCTTACTAAGTGCTAGTCTGCAGTATTCTTATCAACTACTTGTTCCTTTGCAGTAATGTTGATGGTTGTTACTAAAAAACAAAAGCTATCTTTTTTTTTCTTTTATTGACCCTATAATCCATTGCATTAGGGTGGAGTTGGGGCAACTGAATGGAGTTGAGCATTTACTGGCTGGATGCCCTTCCTGATGCCTACAGAGCTCACAGCAGATATTTTTCTTTTGTGCCTAGAGAAAGAAATATCTGCCGCTATCTAGGATCAAACTCATACCCTCCTGATTGTGAGATAAGAGCTCCACCTCTGGGCCACTACGCTGCTCAAAAGGCAGAAGCTATCTATCGCTTTGATATTTTTATTTCAATTTCATGTACCTGTTGTGATTAGTTTGGCCCTCTTTATATTTAATTTCACTCCCATTTTTTTCACTGTGGTCCTCAACATTTATTACAGATTCTTTGCATTTTTGCCTGACAAAAGTAGCGACATCACATAGTGCAGGTACTTGATGTTTTCTCCTTCAATTTTAATACCACGCTCATCTACCAATCCAGTTTCCCTTAATATATATTCACTATATATTATCACCACATATAAAGTGTTAAAAATTTCCTAAAAGCTGTATAATGACTGAAAGATAAGTCAGGCACTGCTTACCAATTGATGATCTAAAAGATAATAGTAAGCTCTCATTTTGATAATTCTGTTATCACCTCAATTTCTGTTGTTTTGTTTTTTCTTTACAACTTGACTTACCAGACAGACTGAAGCCCGACTGATGAAGGTTGCGAATTGGTGGAACCTGTATTTTGCCTGAGCAAGTAGCTATTCTTGAGGTAGGAGCTGGAGCAACAGCTTTAGCAGTTACTATGACATCATGAACAGGCCCATCATAAAGCCCACGAGGTACACCATGGATTTCAGCCAACTATAAACATGCAATAAAAGGAAGAATTATTATAGAACAGTGGTTTACCAGAATTCCGTGGACAACTTTATGGGTAAACAATTTAGGATTAAAAATCAAGCTTAATTTAATTTTCCTGGCTAGAATATAGTAGTGATCTGCAATTTTCTTCTGGCATGTACATTCTCACATATTAAGCATGTTGTGCAAATGCACAGGTCATATTCTCCACGTTTAGATTTCTACTTAATACAAACTTAAAAACCAAATATATAATGGTGAGAATGGTAATGGCAATCATGGAAAGAAAACCCTAAATGTAAATCTTTAATTATACTAAGTTCAAATCTTTACTTAACTGCTCACTGAACTTTAGGTCCTCTTAGCTTGTATTATACTAAACCATAATGTAGTTGCTTCATTTTGACTAGTGTGTTACAGAGTGCTGGCAAACTACAGTATGTCTTAGGTTCCTATATGAACCTGGTCACAATTTATTTGCCTAGGCTACTTCACAATGAAAGTATAACTTCTTTTTCAGAAAATAGAAAATCTGGATGTATGTGAAGGAAAGCCAATTATTCTTAAAACCTTAATTGACCACCATATTTCTGATTTTCCCAGACTGTTTCTTCTCAGTCCTTGTCCTAGACTTTTGATGGTGCAGATCAGAGGTGGTATTCAGTAGGTTCTGACCAGTTCTGGAGAACCGGTAGTGGAAATTTTGAGAAGTTCAGAGAACTGGTAAATACCACCTGACTGGCCCCGCCCCCATCTATTCTCTGCCTCCCAAGTCGCAGCTGATCGTGGGGAAATGGACATTTTGCAGTATCCTTCCCCAGGAGTGGGGAGAGAATGGAGATTTTACAGTATCCTTCCCCTGCCATGCCCACCAAGCCACGCCCATGGAACAGGTAGTAAAAAAATTTGAATCCCACCACTGGTGCAGACATAGTAACCTTAACCAACAATGAAACAGATTTCACATATAGAGAAATTCTCACCCTATTCCGGGCTTTTATTCTTTTGTAAACAAAATCAGGGAATGTCTTTCGAGGAATGAAACGGCCAACACCTGGGGTGACACAGAGATTTTCATCTTCCAATGCAACCTTCCCTTGACTTATAACCACTGTGGGCACACCATGACATTCCGTTCCTTCAAATATATTGTATTCCACATTCTAGCAAAACAAATATTACAGACTCAGGTTAATATTCAAACAAAATCACAGGACTCAATGCACCAATGTCCAGGCACATCATTCAAAACTATACACTCAGGGATGGAAAGGTACATATAACCTTGATAGTCTCCAAGTAATATTGTGAATGTGTGTCATTTTAAGCTGCCTGAAGGGCACACACGTTAGCCAGTCTTTTATGTTAGGCTTATGCATGATGCTGGACCAATATGAGATAGAGACTTAAGAGTCTGTACATATACGACGGAGCACAATTCAAGTATCATTCACATAACTCAAGAATATGAATTGCTCAGTCTATGCATTTCCCAACAAAGTGTTTGTAAAAACTCATTTAGCTTTCAAAAACATGAGAAACTTGACAGAACAAAGAAAATTACTGAAAGCCCCAATTCCAGAGACAGAATTTATAACCAACAAGGCAGGGTTCCCAATCACAGAAAAAGGTACCCGGATGAATTAGTATATAATATTTATATATATATATATATATATAATCCAGATGAAGATTCTTTTAAGCAATCAAATATGAGAAATTGCATTCAATGCCACATTCCCCCCAAATAAGGTAATCTGAACAGGCTACAGCTTGGTTTATCTTCACTTTCTAACCCATTACAACTGAATTTATCTTATTATCCACACAGAGATAGAATTTTTAATACATTGAACCAAGTTTCCCAATAGCCTAAAGTTGCCCTCCCAGGATGCCCTGCTGTAGCTTTGTACTTCTTTTGGCCAAAACCTAGTCAGATGTTCCTTTGAGAAACCTGATGCCCAGTGGAAGAGCAGTGAAGGGTTGTAACTGTTTGCGTAAAAAGACCAAGTTCTGACATACAGAGATTAAATCCTAGCACTACAAAGGAAATCCTGAGAACTGCCTGTTAATTGAGACAGGACTGAGCTACATAGATCACTCTGCTATATCTGAATTATCTACCTTCTGAAATTCAACAATGAGATTGAAACTATCATTATTTCTACCATTTCTGCCCAACTTTTCCCATGATGAAAGACTCAAATAACAAAATATTAACAAATGGGCACATAGCTATGAACAAGAAAAAAAAACCCTGTCTATGATGAACTGGTATAATGCAACTAAAGTTAAGGATGCTCATTTCAACTGTAAATTAAGGTTGTAATTCATATTTGTATTCAATTCAATTTGTATTTAATTCAATTTGTACGTAGCATCAACACTGTCAAAGCTAACCAATGCAGAAAATGATATAGTAAAACTAGCAAGCTCAGTCAGATCACTATAATGACTATTATAAACTATGAAATGTCTAATTCAATGAAAAATAAAACTTCTAATTGTTTGCTTTTACCGAGTTGTGAGTTTTTGCAGAAATGATCTTTGTAGCTTTAGAATTCCAAATAACCAAATCAGCATCTGACCCCACAGCAATCCTCCCCTTCCTGGGATAGAAGTTGAAAATCTTGGCTGAATTAGTGCTGGTCACTGCTACAAATTCATTTTCGTCCATCTTCCCTGCTGCCTAGAAATGAGAAGTGTGTGTGTTTGGAGGGAGGTGGGAGGAGGAGAGGTGGAAAGGAAGAGAGGAAGAGAGATAGAGGTTGGGGAAAATAATAATTTGAATTATGTTTCTTATGAATTCATGAAATAAAATTCAGACATTCCATGATTTCATTTTCAAATTTATCCCAAATAGATGGCATCTTTTTTAAAAAAAAACCTGTTTACTATATGTTCATAGGGTAAATAAATTATTTCAGAATACCAAATACTACTGTAAGTAACAAGACAAAGGAGAGCTGCTATTAGTACATTTAATGGGAAACTTTTCAGAAACATCTAAGATAAACAGGTAAGGATGATAGACTAGAGCCCCTAGATCTTGGGTGTCCAATCTTTTGGCTTGCCTGGCCTGCACTGAGTAAAGAGAAACTGTCTTGGGCCACATATAAGTTATAATATAGTTCATGTATATAAATCACATAATATTGTTAAAAGCTTACAATCCTGCGTGGCTGCATGCAGCCCACAACCCATGGGTTGAACATGTTTGCTCTAGATCAGGGTCTCCATCTTGGCAACTTTACAACTTATGGACTTCAACTCCCAGAATTCCTCAGCCAGCATGTGCTGGCTGAGGAATTTTGGGAGTGGAAGTCCACAAGTCGTAAAGTTGCCAAGGTTGGAGACCCCTGTTCTAGATATATTGATCTACCACTCCGCTAATTCCATGTCATGGGAGATTTGACTCAAGCCATGAGAATCCTTCTGATGAGCTAGAGAGAAGGTTGGGATATAGGGAATTTGGAGATGGCATTATTTTCTATTCTTTTTTAAAAACATGGGAAATTTGAACTTGTTTCATAACAACGAACTTCCTTCCACATCAATCGAAAATATATGCATTTTGACTGATGGTTTTGTTAAAAGAAAGGTAAAGGGGTCCCTGCGGATTTGTCTCCGCGAGCCATTGCTGCCTATAGGGGGTGGTGCTCATCTTCGTTTCAAGACCATTGAGCCAGTGCTGTCTGAACTCATTTCCAGGTTCATGTGGCCAGCATGATGTCACAAAGTGCTGTTACCTTCCCAATAAAGTGATACCTAGTTAACTACTCGCATTTGCATGATTTCAAACTGCTGGGTGGTAGGATCTGGGGTGAAGATGGGAGCTCACCCCATTACATGGAGTTCAGATCTGAAGCCTGGGCTGCCCATTTTTCAGGTGACAAGCCCAGCATCTTAACTACTGAGCCAGTTGCCAAGAGTCTGAATTTTGATCATGGGGATTTTGCAACAATTGTTAAGTGTGAAAAATGGTCATTTTTTTTCAGTGCCATTGTAACTTTGAACAGTCACTAAAGAAATGTTTGTAAGTTGAGGACTACCTGTAAATTGCCCTACGACCTTACAACATGAAAGATTAAAGTTTGAAAACCCCTAAACAGTCAAAAGCAAATGAGGAAGTTATAACCAGTTAAAACTTCATTATTTTGTAACAAATTTTTCCGCTGAACTTACCACACATTTTTCCCAAATTACTGACATTCGTTCTTCAATGCCATTTGTTCCTTCTGGAATCAGAGTGAAGTTATCCTTTCCAACTGCCTTCTGTGCTGTGGTGAAGGCACAGTGAGCACTGCCTACCACTTGAAGATCCCCACTAATTAAAAGAAATGTCAAATCGGTAAACAGAAAAAACAAGTGTCTCCATGATACTCAACATCTATGGAACTTCTGAAATTTGATTTGAAGTCTCATTGGCAGAAAGCAAAGAACGACGAGTTTTCTTGTTTAATTCTTAAAGAGTACAATATACTGTACTTTTCGGAATATAAGACGCACATCCCCCCCCCAAAGTGGGTGGAAATGTTTGTGCGTCTTATACACCAAATATTGCCGAAGACGTGGCCATCTGCTGGCCCCCACCGCACCATTTTAGACCCGTTCCAGGCTGTGGGGATCACCATAGCACATCACCACCCATCGCCGCCTCTGCATGTCACACTTTTGGCCTCCACACACCCGATTTTAGACCCATTGCAGGCTGCGGAGATCACCACAGCATATTGCCGCCCATCACCGCCTCTGTGTGTGACATTTTTGGCCTCCACATGTCACATTTTCAGCTGGTTCCAGGCAGAAGGGTTATCCTATTTGGATATATGGGCTGTGGTGATCCCTGCAGTCTGGAACAGCTGATTGGCAGTATTCCATGAGGCCGATCCAACCACCAATTAGCTGCTCATGCTGAATCAATAATGTGCTGAAGCTGACCAGGCTGTTTGCACTAGCCAGATGAATACCGATGGATACTGGTAGGAAGAGGCAGAATCTTTTTTTTCTTGTTTTCCTACCCAAAAATTAATGTGCGTCTTATACTCCGGAGTGTCTCCTACTCCAAAAAATATGGTAATTTATTCTGGTAGTACATTGGAACTTTAAAGTTGAAAGGTGGTAAAATCCACATCTTTTCACTGCTCTATAGCTTTCTCAGTTCTCTGCAATTCCTTGTCTGAAAAATAGAATGGAAAACCACCCTCCTGTTATCTCTTAGCTAAAAAAAAAAAGTGTGAAGTTGATATTCTGCCAATAAGCACCAGCTTTGAACATCGTTTATTTATTTGTTTCCAAGAACGTTTGAGGCCCTCAAATGAACTCCTCTCAAATATTTCAGTAAAAGGAAAAGTAGATGAAGTCCAGTACTTTGGAAGTGTTCACAACTATCCAGAAAAAAAAATATCAAGCTGAGGTAGAAGAATTTAGGGAAGTGGTACAAAACAACCTCACTAGACACAATTAGTAAATGTTATGGAACTGGCTGGATTTCAAATGTTTCCTCCACTTTAGAAAAAGTTTGAAAGTCCTGCATTAGCTTTTTCCATTAAAATTTTGGCAGATTGAGAAAATGACTTACCAGGCTAAGAGTGAAGAGAGATGATCAGGGGTTGTGGGGTCTGGACTGACAGGTGGAGATGTGACAAAGGCTGCCGCTTTTGCCCAATTCTTACTCCAGTAATGTGAGCCATCGGTACCAAGGCTTGCTGTAATGGGCTCTCCATATACAATGGTGCCTAAAGACATAATTGTGTGTTGGTCATTCCTGGGGACAAATGGGATGAAGTCTCTCCCAACTAGATGTTTTTCAACTAGTGCTGGACATTTGATGGGAAGAGACTGTTCTTTTTGATACACACAACTCTTGCCCACTTTGCATACCTCATGAAAGAACTACCAACCTGCCTTCCATTGAGGACCTGTATACTGCACGAGTCAAAAAGAGGGCTGTGAAAATATTTACAGACCCCTCACATCCTGGACATAAATTGTTTCAACTTCTACACTCAAAATGACACTATAGAGCACTGCATACGAGAACAACTAGACACAAGGACAGTTTTTTCCCAAACACCATCACTCTGCTAAACAAATAATTCCGTCAACACTGCCAAACTATTCACTAAGTCTGCATTACTATTAATCTTCTCATCTTTCTTATCACCCATCTCCTCCCTTATGACTGTGTGACTGTAACTTGTTGCTATATCCTTACGATTATATTGTTTCCTAGTATGATTTGATTGCTTATTGACTATCATTAAGTGTATCTTTTCTTTTTATGTACACTGAGAGCATATGCACCAAAGACAAATTATTTGGGTGTCCAATCACACTTGGCCAATAAAGTATTATAATCTAATCTAATCTAATCTAATCTAATCTAATCTAACCTAATATAATCCAAAAAAGAAGCATATTTACAGGAGAAACCCACTGAACTTCTCTCTCTCTGTACATGTGTGGATAGATAGATAGATAGATAGATAGATAGATAGATAGATAGATAGATAGATTCAGTCTGAAGCCTTGAAAATATATGCTGGGGAAAAAGAACACACGCTAACAAGAATCCTGTGATAGTCAAGTCCAATTCCAAGTGAATGACAATTTCTCAAATAGACAATAACCAAATTAGCAAATCACTAGGGGCAAATCTATTCAGAAAAATGTAGAGCTTTTCGGGTGGAGAATGTATCCCTAGACCTTAGGGCTTCTGGAATAGGAATGAGACTAAAGACAATGTGACAATTTGACAGTATCTTGCCTACAACCTCCTAGCATGTAAAGGCCTGCCACTGCTAAAGACGTATGCATGAAAGAATTTCAACTTCACTTTTAAAAGGAAGGAAATCAAAATGCACTGCTAGCAATTTTGCTTAACCTCCTGAAAAAGTGCCTGTAATAAATGTGGAAGTCTGGATCCTCTCTTTTTCCATTAAAAAAACTCTTAACCTAATAAGAAACTACCCAACGTTTTCAAACATCTGGAAAATAATTAGTTCTAATTAAGATAGATTGAGGAAGGAGGCAGTGGCAAATTCTTCCGGAAAAACCCTGCCAAGGAGACTGCAGGGACTTGCCTAGAGTTTCCTAGAATCAGACATGATAGAACAGAAGAGAAAAAAAAGTTAGGCTCAAGATAACAGATAATCCTCGACTTACGACCACAACTAAACCCAAAATTTTTGTTGATAAGTGAGACATTAGTTAAGTGAGTTTTGCCTCGTTTTATGATCTTTCTGACCACAGTTGTTAAGCGAATGACTGCAGTTGTTAAGTTAGTAACATGATTGCTAAGTTAACTTGGCTTCCCCATTTACTTTGCTTGTCAGGTTACAAAAGGGGATCATATGACCCCAGGACACTGCAATTGTCGTGAGTCAGGTTGCTAAGCATCTGAATTTTCCTCATGTGACCATGGGGATGCTGCAACGGTTTTAAGTGTGAAAAAGGGTCATAAGTCACTTTTTTCAGTGCCATTCTAAATTCGAATGGACTAAATGAACTGTCACTAAAGGAACTGTTGGAAGTCGAGGACTTACATACATACAGATATGCTCAAAATGGGTTTATTATGACCAGACCTATGGCATTCTATGGAATTAAACCATAAATTAATAGATGGGGAAAGAGAGGAGCAGTGGTTTATATTGTATAAACAAATAGATATTCAATATATTATTCAGTACAGAGAATGATGGAGTTGGAAGGGCTATTCTGATCATTCAGTCCAGCTCTCTGCTCAGAACCAGGAATTTAATTTAAAATATCCAGTCTCTGTTCAAACATATCCAGTGAAAGGGAATGTAGTATTTTCTGAAGACTCTTCCCATTCAGCTGTTTCAAGAAGCTATCCCCCGTTTCTTTTCCAGTTTGCAGATCTTTGAGCTCTTTAAACTTGACTGACAAAGTTATTTTTCAGAAATAACTGATTTAGCAAATCAATTTTCCACTTTGCTGATGCATAAAAAAAATTGCATTTAGGGTAAGAACTGAATTGCATTATTAAACAGTAATGGCATAGGATAGCAACTATACATTTCTTCATCTTAAGAATGGATGGATATTATATAACTATTAGTTATATATTGCAACCACTAACAACATTATTACTCCTACAGTCTGGATTCCAAATTCTTGGAAATCAGTTCAGCTCAATTTAGCTCATAATTAGCAGTAACTGTTCTTTGTTTTTCAAACTTAATCTCTCCCACATTTTGTTTTCCTAACTTTTGCCTACAAATGCAGGGTCTATTTTTTTTCTTTTCTTAGATAAACAGTGCATTGATTCATGGGTTGCAACAGGAACTGACTGACCAACTTGTCAGTCGAACAGTTGTGGGCTAAGAGATTGACTGGCTCCAAGTCACTCAGCTGGGTTTCATGCTTAAAATGAGACTAGAACTCAGAATCTCCTAATTTCCAGCCTGCAACCTTAACCAGAAGACTAAACTGGCTCTCAATTTCCAGCACAGAGCTGTATAGAAATAAGGTTCAAATCCTCATCAAAAAGGAAATATGAAACAGTGCTTACCTTTCCTCTTGGCTTGTGCTATGGTATCTGCAGCGCCTTTGCTCATAACTTTTGTGACATATAAGGGGCAATTGGCTTGTTTTGCTATAGTAATAGCACGATACACTGCCTCTGTTTCAACCTTGGAAAACATGAATAATCAGATCCTTCCTTCAAAGTGACTCTTTCATCTAGACCTGCATGTTTAGAGAATTGCTGGAACCCAATCTTTTTATTCTAATTTGTACTCATGGAAAAATTGCAGTTCCAGAAAAAAATAGGAAAGTTAGCATTATGATTTTTGATTTTAGACACTGTGAACAATTCAGTTACACATTAATGATTTTAGGTTGAAGCTCAGTATTAAACAACAGGGAAGTGCAAACCTACATATACAAGATATAAGTACCATTAAAAAGAACAGGCTTAGGATCACTGCCACTAAGAAAAATTAAATCAGATTTTTTTTTTCATTACAGTAATCCTCAGATTATTAGCATAACTGTGCCCAGAATTAGAGTTATAAGGTATTCTGTTTGTTAAGCAGGTTACATGCCTTATTTTATGGTCTATTTTGCAGCAGTCATTAAGCAAATCTATTATCCACAATCAGTATATTTTGCAGGAAAGTGGAAATAAATGCTGATTTCTGGCAAAAATAATAATAATTAAATTGCAGTAATGTGTCTGAGGAATGTTATTAATGGCTACAAATGAGGACTGGTTGCCAAGATCTGAAAATGCAACCAGATGATGGGGGGAGGGGCAGTTGTAACTTTGAACCCGAGTTGTAAGTAGCTCTGAGGCTATTGTAACTTTGAATGGTTACTAAGAGACCATCGTAAGCCATGGATTTCCTGTATTTCTCTAAGTGCCATTTGAAACATTCCCTTTTTAACAACTTATGAACTACTTATCAAAATATCTACGAAATACAATTTTTTCTTAATTTTTCCCTTTTAAATTATATTTCTTGCAATAGGTGTATGGTTTCATTCAAATTCTGAAACCTTTATATTTTCTAATCCAAAGTTAGAATAAAAGGATTGAGATCTTAAATCAAGAGCTTTCCACTGATGTCAATGTATTCTTTGAACTGTCCATGGTTCTGTCATCAATGGAAGGTTTTAATTCACTGTGCATTAATTTCTAGGACTCCAAAGAACATCCCACATTGAAATGCATCATGTGAGGAATCAGAAAATGCAGTGCTTGCCCAGGAAATGTGGCGTACGTTTGGCATGTACAAATCTGCAGCAAAAAATAAGTCCTTTTCTGAAATCGAGTACAAATGTAAAATTATTGTTTTTCCTGAAATTTACCAGTGCAGAAAGATGATAATGTAGTGCCCTGCAATTTCATTTGAAAAATTCTTAATGCATGGAAAACTAATGTATCAGGAAAAGATTAGGCAAGATTCATTTTCTGTGAAATGCTAATATTTCATAACGTTGCATAAATGTCCATGGGGTACATTTAAAGATCTGTATCTTCACTCTAAAGCATTTTAGTCCTTTTGATTTTGTGAGGAGAGAATTTTTCTCTTTCTTTCTTTGTAGCCTTCTTGAAAACATGAAAATGTATGAAATTTGCAAATGAACCAATTTTGGGGGTGGTTTTTGGATATTGTGCTGATTTTGTGAAACAATAAGCATTTCTATGAAATAAGTTAATATTACCTCTTCTGGGTGGCTGAGGACATGACCTTCTGGACCTGTAATCCCCAATTCCAGGAGCCTTTTTTGCTCCTAAATAAATAAATAAATAAATAAATAAATACAGGAAGAATTATAAATAAGATGTGCAGATACTGAATCTCAAGGAAAAAGTAAAACTTTGTAAAAGCTTCACTTTTTAAAGTGGCTCTCTTGGCTGGATGCTCTCTAGATAAGTAGATTACAACTGCTATAATTCCCAGTCAGAAGTCTGAATGAATGAATTAGTCTGTCTGTCTGTCTGTCTGTCTGTCTGTCTGTCTGTCTGTCTATCTATCTATCTATCTATCTATCTATCTATCTA
>JANHFM010005029.1:222788-240030 GCA_032468115.1 Grayia smithii | reverse complement strand
CTACCCCAATAAAATCCCAATATAAAATACAATAAAAACTATTAAAACAGTATTAAAACTAACTACATCAGCCCGATGTAGGTTTATTAATAACTCTGCATTTTCATTTAATTCAATCATAATTTACTGTATGTGAATCTGGCATATCCTTACCCACAATCTTTAAAAAGCCAGCAGAGGGCCAGAAATTAGAAACTTTTAGCAAAATATAGGGACAGAATAAAAATATATTGAATAGTAGTCAGGCTCTTTTATATGCAGAGTCAGAAGTAACAACCACTAAGTTTCATTAAAATCACTCTTAAACTGGGAACAGGACTTCAGTCTGAGAAAAACAAAACAAAAGAATGTATATAGACTATTAACATTAAGGTAACCATAAGCATTATGTAACTGTGTTCCATAAATAGAAGTATGCAGATGTACAGTGATGCAAGTGATTATTTTTTGCTCCTCCCACTGATGAAGAAACCATGGCGACAGGAGAAATATGGAATGTACTAAAATTGAATCCCTGATAATATCCACCAAAACATTGATTCCTTCTGACACAGGAATCCTCCTTTGTGCTAAATGAGCATAACAACTCAATGGGTATCTACTCATAAACCTAACTCAAGTCAATTATGTACAGGATTACACTACCCTGTACTATATAGAGATCCAATACAATAGATTGGAAAATACAGATATCTAGATAAATAAAAGGAGTCTGATTCAACCACAGCGCTGTCTTATGATCAGCAAAACTCAGAACACAGGTAAGCCATTATGAAGAGTCTACAACTGAAGCTAAAAACACAATTGAGTCTTTCTGAAATTACAGGGAGAATTACACCCATAAGACTCCAGATGTGTGCTACTTTCATTAGAAAAACACAACTCAACCCCCCTAGGAAGTTATTTTGTCACCATTATTCCATAATATTCCATTATTGTTTCCATATTCTCAGGTTAGAGAGGGTGACTCAATTCTATCCAAGGGTGAATCAGTGAAGATTTTTAAAGGTGCATCATAACATCAACACATTGTAATGCTCATCTGTTCCAAGCATATCCTAAAAATTCTTCTTTATCTTCTGTTTGTACACCTGGACCACTCTTGGCTTAAAGCTTTCACAATTCTGCAATGGTTCTAAAATTGTGTGTGTGGGGGGGGAGGGGGATTTAAAAGGGCTGGACAAGGAACCCTCCATTCAAACAATGGTAAACAGCGAAAAAATTCGTATCCGGGAAAAATGTTTTGAAAAAAGAACGCCCGTGCTTCCTTTTGAGTTTTGCCTACCCAACAATCTGAAGATCTTTTACTGGTAGGATCCAATCCGAGTCGGTCACCGGGACCAGAGGTTTTATCTTGTGACCTTTCGGAATCGTGCTGGAGCCCTGGGATACAATCTTTTATTGTCTTATAAAGTTACATTCCTAGACAGTTGGCCGGCAAAACAAAATCTCCTGAAATAAAGCGGGAGATGGCTTTCCATAAACGGGCGTAAGCAATAGAAATCTCACCAAATCAAGGAGATGCGGTTTCCAAGGAAAAAGGTCGACTTTCAGATAAAGTCTGAAATTCAGATCTGAAATAGAACCGGGGGGTGGGGGGGCAACATCCCGTCCCAAACACAATGCTCTTCCACCCCTAAGGCCCCGTGGCACCCAGGGCCTTCCCACCGCCTCCACCGCCAGCCCAGCAGCTACGGCGGGTTCGTGACGGAAACTCGGAAGACAAAACCTCTGGTCATCTAATCGTATTAGATCCTCCAACACGATTCTGGGACACATCTATTCGCCTTCGTTCGTCTTTTACTGGGTCCTACAGCCCCGATGGACTTGTCCGATGAAGCGGCCTGACAACTCCTCCCGTCTCATCTAGAGCCAAGCCTGATCGTTGCCGAGCAGCCTCTCTCCAGCAAGCTCGGCCGAACCGTTTCGAAGAGTTCCCGATAGCGCTCGCCGCCAAACAACCAAAGGCGGGACCCCAGGCAGGTGGCCGGACAATCGTCTTCCCTTCCCAATGGCGGGATCCTCGCTCTCCCCTCCCGCCCACTTCCCGGTCTCTCCCAGCCCGAGCCACCCTCAGCTCTGGGCGACGAAACACACACACACACACACACACACACACACACCCGCCGTACCATCTTCGCCTCACGGGCGCCACAGCGAGGCCTCGTCCCAAGACCCCTCCGTCTCCACCCTTCGCCCTCGGGGTCTCGCGGAAGCCAGACTTTTGGAGCTTCCCCCCTCCCCACTCGCTCCCCCGCCTCGGCCGCCCAGGGTCGGCGGAACCGGGTGGACGCCGACCTCCTCCTCGCCTCAGAGAAAGCGGCGAGGAAATAAGCCTGAGGCGCTTCACCTCACCGTGATCCGAGGGATGTTCTTCTTGCCTTGGTAGGACATCTTCGCCTCGAGGCCGCGCCTACAGTGCGGGAAGGAGGGCAGCGGTGGCGAAGCGGCCTTTCCGAGGCGAGGGGAGAAGCGGCAGCGGCGGGCGCGTGGAGGGGCGCGAATGCGCGCGGGCGCGCGCCTCCCTGGCGGGCGGATTCTTCTGGCAAGGGGGGGAGGAGGGGAGGGGCGACGCGGTGGCTCGCGCTGCTCCGCCGGCCCTCAGCCTCTTCGAGCAGCTGCCTGATTAGCATTCCGCCTTCGCGCCTCGGCCAAACAGCAGACAGCCTCCCCGCCCCCTCCCGCTCCCCAGACTGGCGGGCAGCTCAGCTTGTGGGGGGGGGGCGCTCCCTCCGGGCAGATTGCCCGCAGACGCGGCCCCTTCCTTCCCTGGCCAACAAAGGTTCTGGGCCGCCCTCGCTTGACAACAAAGAACACGTGGCTGAGGCCGCTGGAGGTTGCTGGGTTGGCGGCGGGAAAACCCTGGGTGCCCCGGGATCTCGGGGCACCCTGGCTTGGTTAGACATGGAAGAGTCTCGCTTTTGGGTCGGGATACTTTCCCTCCCCCCTATTCCAGGTCTGAATTTCAGATTTTGTCCTGAAAGCCAGATTTTCCTTTGGAAGGTGCATCTCCTTGATTTGGTGGCAATTCTGTTGCTTGCGCCCGTCTCCCTCTTTATTTCGGCAAATTTGTTTGCCCAACCGTCTAGGAATTTTAACACAATACTTATTTTAAAATATAGTGAGCTGCTAGGGGCCGCGCGTTTATGGAAAGAGACCTTCCGCTTTATTTCATCAGAAGTGTTCGCCTAACCGTCTAGGAAAGTATCCTTTTAAGACAATAATTTTAAATAGAGCGAAGTGCAAGAGGCAATTTATTAGCCGAGTCCCCGTTTTCTCTCCCTGAGCATTAGCAACAATCTCCCGCGAAGATCTGAGGCGGCTGTCTTTTTCCCGGACACGTGTTCTTTGTTGTCAAGCCAGGCCGGCCTCTATTCAGTTGTTCCCGATACTGGACTTGTTCCAGTATCGATCTGATTGGGGATCAGGTTTAGCCTCCTCTATTCTCTTTAGAATAGAGTCTATTCTAGCAAGAAGAAAGATTTCGATCTATAGTGGAATGCGTTCATTTCAGATCCGGTGGAATATCGATCATCGAATTTTTGGGGAATGTCCTTTTTCAAACGTCCGCTTATACACCCAGAGATAGGGTACCTATTTATGTTTCTGATCGAGTGGATCCTGGTCCACGAATTCTGATCCCACAATGAATATATGCAACATCGCAGAATCTATACTTCTACAGACCAGAATTGTGGTTGCTTTTACACCCCTTGTTTTCGAAATCCTAAGTGGAAATTCTCCAAAGAAACTATTCTCCTCCTCCTCCTCCTCCTTTCTGCTGTGCCATGTGTCTCGTCCTTTATTAACAGCCATAAATCAAGAATGACAGAAAGGTTTCCTTGCTCCCCTTACTCCGCCCTCTTCAACCTTCGCCCAGTTTTCTCTGCGTTCAAGTAGCCATTGAAAAAAAGGGGGGGATTTTTGTGGCTGGCCACATCTTATCTTTGTCGAATGCTTCAGATAAAACATTCAAGAATGTTCTTGCCTGACCTATTTCGCTTGGGTAGTGTTAATCTTGGCTATTTGTGCTGGTAATGGCTTAGGGACTTTGATAAACATAACCCGCTTGGTTAATTGAAGGCTTGGACGGACTTGCACAAAGCCAGAAAGTAGGCTAATTCAGAAAGCCAGTTAAACGCGCCGCTAAAGCCGAAGGTTTATACGTATTGCTCCTATTCTCTTCCCGTTTCAAACTATCAGTTATTGGTAAGTGATGATGTTACTTAGTGTAGTTTGTGTAATGAAACGTCTGCAATAAAGCAAATTCAGAGAGCACCTTACTATCAGCTTTAGTGGGAATAAACGCGACGACCCAACTGCAACTTTATAAACGCCACTTTACACTTGCAGCCATATGCTTAAAAATAAATCCCTCCTAATCTAGTAGGTTTAATACGAGTTACTATTCCCACATCCATCCCAGAGCAGCCTCGGATTCACGTTAGTATCAACCAATCAGCCGCCAGCGCCCATTGAGTTTCAAACACAGAAATCACAGCGATTGGATGCCTGAACGGAGAGAGGTGGGGGAGGGGACGAGAGCATACCCGTTAAATTTAGATGCAAATTCTGCTCCAGAAAGGTTAAGAAGTCAAAATTCGCTTTTTTCCTAGGTATTTGCCTTGCAAAACTAACACGTGACTGATTCTTATTTCTGGTCTTTCTGCGGGGCTGTAGGTGAAAGCCCCAAAGCCCCACCAGGAGGAGCGAAAGGGTTGCGAGAGTAAAGCCACGCGCACAGTGCACACTGGTGAAACCTACCCGAGTCGTTTAAAGAGAGGCAACAGTGGGTGCAAAATCAATCGTCGCCTCGCCTCTTCCCTATTTTTTAGGTTGATCCCACTGTAATGGTTAGAATAAAACGAAAAGATATGGCTTTAGTTTAAATCCGCCCCCTGATTTAAGATGTGGGACTGAAATATTGTGGCTGTTCAATAGGGGGAAAGACCTGCCTTCCCTGTAGCCCGTGGCGGTATCTACTTCGCGGAAAAACGCATACCTGGATGCAAAATGCAACCTCGGTTTAAACGACGGGACCGGGGTTTTTTGTTTTTGTTTTTTGTTTTTACATTTACGGACATGTTTCGAATGTTCTGCCATTAAATACATTCCTGAAAAAAAGAGCCAAGTCGACGGGAATGGGGAGTGGCATATAAAGTTAATGGGAAATCCAAAAAGTTTCCTTCTTCCCGGGACGGCCATTCCCCGCGTTTTCTTCCCTGCCTTACCTGATGGCCACCGATAGGCAGCTGCTCCGTAATCCCAGGTGAAGGCGGACATGGCTCTGGCACTGAAGTTGTAGGGAGCGCAGTGTTTTGACTCCCATGGCTGGTTTCAATCTGCTCTTCCGATTCGCTGGACTGCTGACTGGAGTCTTCGCGGTCAAGCTTCCGACTCTCTTTTCTTTTCTCACAACTGAAAGAAGCAAAGTTCAGGGTTTTGTTTTCAAAGGCGCCCTCTACGTTGCAAAACATGCCTCCGTATTTCTGCCTGGGCTTGGGGCTCCCGGAACCCAGTGCCGCGAAGTAATCGGGGATTTCTTCCTCTTTCTTCTCCGACTGCTGCTCTCTTCGCTCTGCCATGGCTGCTTGGGAAGCAGGCCACCCTCTTGAGGCTACTGGTGCGGGGAAATGAACTGAAGCTGGAGATTTAGGGAAGGGAGGGTCACAGAAAAGCAGGGCTTCGGCTTGACTTTTCCTAACGAATCAGTTCGGCGATTCGTTAAGCCTGGTAGTAAAAAAGCCAACGGCGGAGCCGGGTCTGGCAGGGAGCTGTCCAAGATATATGGTGCTGAAACAGACGCGTCAGAGAAGTTCATTAGAAGGACATCTCGGCGGAAGCCCACCTACGGGAGAATTTCCATTGCTGTCAGTTATACTGCTTTTCCTCTTGGGTGGGGTTGATTCAACTCCACTTTGCTGTTGCTGGATCTGGGATGATCTCAGAAAAGAAAATGCTACTAAACTGTAGTGACAGCTATTAAACCATTATTACTGAATTAACTGTTAAACAGAGATAAAACAGATTTGATTTGCTTTTGTCCTAAAAAATACTAGCTATGTTTAATGCTATGTAATAAAAATGAAATCTTTTTTTTTTTGCCAAAACATTCTGGCTATATTGGTTTACTAAAAACTGCATATTATTAAGCCTGTAAACTTTGATAAACCTCAATTTTATTGTTCTAAAATCTCCAAATTTGAAATAAATGCTTGTGTTAATATGGGCTTCTTTGCTAAGTATTCTTTTTTTCTGTTCTGTCTTCCCTTAAGTTTTATCTAATTTTTCTACAGAAAAAAAGCTAGTAAAACAGAAATTATAATTATACTTTTAACCTTTTTGTAATTTAGTGCTGTAGGGGTAGTGCTCTTCCCTATGCAATTTAGCATCTATATGAGACTGCTGGGTGAGCTCACCTGTCACCATGGGGTGAGGTATCACCTGGTGAATTAAGTGATGCTGTGGACATCCGGAGGCTGTGAGAGTCTGGATGGGAAACAACAAGCTTCAAAAGAACCCTAGGATGAATGTATAGCTTGTATTCAACCCTAGGATGAATGTATGTATGGGTTTTGGAGGTCTCTGATTCTAGCACAACACCACTGTGCAATCTGGGGATCCACCTGGACTCATGCTGTATGACCAGGGAGCAGTCATAGCCAGGAGAATCTTTGCACAACTCTGTATTGTGTACCAGTTGTGCCCATTCTTTGATGAAGGGGACCTATTCATGATCACTCATGTCCTGGTCACCTTTCAATTGGACTGTTGCAATGTGCTGTACATGGGGCTGCCATTGAAGGCACTTCAGCTTGTGCAAAAGGTAGAGGCACAAGCCTTTATGCAAAAATATCCAGCTGTTCCCATGTGTATAATTAAAAGAATTGCCACTCAGGATATGATAGTGTTGCTTTAGGGTTTTTTTTTCCTATTCTGTGTAGAGAAAAAAGTACTAAAATAGTTTTGGGTTTTAAAAGATTTTTTAATTAAAAGTTTACAATAATTTACATACTTTACAAATTAATAGAAAGTCTCTGATATATAGCATATGAATCACAATACAAAAATATGTGTAAAAGTTTGTACATACGAGCCAACTTCAGGCGTAATATCTTTTTAGCACAGAATTTGTATTGAGGATATGATTATTGTGAGATTACCTTAAAAATAACACAAATAGAACATGGCATATTTACCATGGGGAAAAAAGTTATTCTAGATGCACTTACTTTATACAAATATTTACAGTTAAATGTTATCCACTGTACAATTAATGTGTAGCTATACTATATATATTCACAGTATGATTTCCTGAGTCTAAACTAAATCCATTACTGTTGAGAAATCCATTTTTGAACAGTAAGTTTTATAATTATTTTACTGATGCATGATGATTTGGCACCTGTCCACCAAAAATAACTTTCAGATAACATTTTCTACACAACAGGTATGTAATGTTAACAAGCTGTGTAAGGCACTCAGGGAAATACAAAGGTATTTAGTGAGCTGAATATTTCTAAATAACAGCTACAGTCCTTCAACAGCTTGAACAACAGGCATAAGTCTAATATACATAATGCACAGTCACTGACAAATTAAGCAGCAATTCACATGGATTTTATGTTCAGACCTGATGTAAAAATGACTCAGAAATATGCTCCTTCTGGAACTAGTAAATGCAAGCTATGTAGGATATCGCTGTCCGTATGATAGATTTGTTAAGGCTTTTCCGAAAATCTGATATCACAATTAAACGTACTTATATGAAATTATTTTCTCCATTTCTATATCAGCTATTTTCCTATATCAGTCATTAAAAGAATATAATTTCAATGAAGTTCAGACATAGTCTCAGCTCATGAACTGTACAGTAGATGTGCTGAGACTGAAAATGAATTCTAGATCATTCTTCTCTATCACAATTGGAAAATTTAATATGAATTGGATTTTTTAATGCTTAAATTCCCTTTCAAATAGATTCAGCTCATGTAAGGCCTTTTTATTTACTGAAATGACAAGATGGCTCTATTAAGATAGCACACAATTTGAGTAGATAAATTGGCATGTTCCAATTAATGAAGTCAGTTCTTCCTCCTCTGCCTTTGCCTCTTCCCAAATACTGGTTATGTGTCATCAGTGAAGTTCACTGGGGGCTAGACTTTTATAGACAATGCACAAATAAGTTGCATCTAATATCAAAAGCAAAGTGTATCAGAACAGCACAGGATATTTTATGTTGTCATGATAAGCAGTACCATCTGAAATATTTAGAATAGTTAAGGCTACAAATTTATACACATTACCATAGGAGTAAGCCTTACTGAATGCAGTGGAATTTATTTTAGGGCAAACATGCATAGGATTGTACCCAAATTAGAGAAATTTAGAAATCTGCACCAAGAGTTCTGATGTGTATCTATAGCTGTTCCAAAGTGTTGATGTCCCCATTAAACCATAGAAAAGGCAGAATTACAAATATACATCTATATGTACATATCTGGATATGCAAACACCTTCTATATCCCTTAAAAACAATCTGAGAGCTCCAAATTGTGGTAAAACTGAGATATACTGTATATCTAGTCTTTTAAAGTCTATATGGTAAGCAAGAAGAACAAAAAAAATCTCAGAAACTATTGCAATACATATGGCAGACTTACACATATGGAAGAATTAAACCAAAGCAGTTTTGCTTGATTGCTTAGTTATTGCACTATCAAAGAAATAATGAATTTAAGCCATAATTCTAATGCCGTAATTCTAAATACATTTCCTTGAACATTCTATTAAAATCTATGGGAAGTATATTCATATAAGATCAATGAGATTAGGTAAAGCTTTCTGAGCAGATGAGAAGTTGAGGGAGAAAGTGACATTGGGAACCAATTCAGACAATTCCAATGGACTTAAGTTTTTTGTTCAGGCCAAATTGGTAACTTATAGATACCTTGGTAACTCCAATCTGTGCCCAATTCTCTGTGCTAAGCTATTCTGTAGGAGAGTGGTGAACATGGACTGCAGAGACAATCAGGAAAGCAATTCTGAAAAAGGAAAATAAAAACATTGGTTTGTGTGATAAAAAGAAAGGAAAAAAAAGGGAGGAAAAGTTTTTCTTCTGTTACTTCAGGATAATAGTTTGAAGCAATCTGGACCAATCTTTGTAAAGGTGAGATGAACCGCAAAATGTCCTCTATCAAGTATAGTTTAATATAGACAGTGAAAATGTCTTGTTTTGCAAGTGAGGAGAAAGTGTCATTCTTCAATTAGTATTGGAAAATACTGTACCTGCATGCTACTTTGCCATAATGCCATCTTTTTGGAGTCCAATATTATGTTAGTACAATCTAGGGTTGAGTATCTACTTGTTTCATCATAGACATATTTGTTTAGAATTACATTGTGATTATTTCATAGGATTTTTTTCATTAATTCATTTGTAGAGGACTCAAAGCTGTCAAGCAATCAGCTTCCCCAAATTTGGTAGCTTCCAGACAAATTCTGAGAATACAGTTTAAAGAATTCCTAGTCAATATGGACAAAGATATAGAATTCAAAGAGGTGAAGCACCAGCAATTCCAAAGGAGATTAGAAAAGCCTTGATTAAGCTCTGCAGATCTAGTCATATGTTTATTACAGAATGATAATTTTAGACTCATGGACATAACTCTACATTTTCCTTTTTCTATATGGGATGTGGATGAATGTGCATGTAAAATATATACATGTGAATATAGTGTAAGACTTCTGAGTGGCAAGAAACAAAAATACATTTGCTGCGTCATTCTTATATGTACAATGCATATTTCCATATGAACATTACATTTTTATATACACCCTCACTTATTTTTTTACATTTCCCTGTCCTATATAGATAAAATTGTGCATACTAACATGTCTGCAAAAAATAAATATATACCAGCCAGTTTTCAATTCTGCAATCAATTCAATGCATCACCTATTGCTCAACATTACCAGGCCAATAGCAGCATCTGAAAGCACACCAATTCACTCAATATTTATGGCAGTGTTTCTCAATCTCAGGAACTTCAACTCATAGAAATGCCCAACCAGCATATTGAAGTTGAAGTCCACACATCTTAAAGTTCCTGAAATTGAGACACAAGATTTTAAGGCATTTAAATGGATGCCTGTATACAGTTTTACTTTCATACAATTGAATCAGAATGTTGCTTTTAATAAGGTTAATGATAAATGCAATGCCTTTGGCACTTGCACCTGAGTGAAGTAGGGCCAAGGTATTAGACCAGGGAGACTTGGGTTCAAGTGCACCTTTAGGCATGGAAATTCTCTGGGGCCAACAACCTTCTTTCAGCCCACCCTATCTGACAGAGCTTTTCTGGGGACTAATTAAAATAATATCCCTTTATATAAGCAATCCAGAGCTCCTGGATCAAAGATGGGTTATAACTAACAACAGCAAAAGCAAAAATGTAAGTTTGCATTTCCTGTTGCTTTCAACCTAAGTGGGTCTGAAGTAAGGATGCACACACAGATACATGTTGTTTATGAAAGAAATGAAAAATGTGTTGTGTAGGAACGAAATATATCCTGGAAGTATTCCTTGTTCAAAGACTAGTTGGATCAGATCAGGGCAACTGCATACAGAGGAATTTCATTGCATGCATATTTGTCTGATCTGACATGCTTTGGGGGATGTGAAGTGGAGCTTGATGAGAGGAAAACTACCACAACATATTTATTCTTTAGGAGGGGGGTGGAAAGCTTAAAAGGATTCAGGAATAACAGGAAACATGTGCATTGTTAATAAATAAGAGGAATAATACAGCTTTACACATATCATTAAAGTATCAGAGGGTTAAGCCTGAACTTAGAACGCAGACTCAAGATATACCTGCCCATTTCCTGTAGGTAAATAAAGAATTGCAGTCTTAACTTTTCTCACTAAAACATTCTCTGAGTGTTAATGCAGTAGCTACAAAACACTCTTACCAGGGTAGAAGTTACGCTGTTATTTACAGGTTACAACACACATGTATAAAACAGTGAAAGTTGCATTCTAATGAGAATGCTAAGGTCTAAATATAATTTCTGAGCAAACTTGCTTTGGCTCATTCTGATCAGATGCTGAATTTCAAAGGGCTTATTCTCTATTTACGATTAAAGTATTATGAATATAAAAACATAAGATTTCTTTGTAGTTAAACTAAGTTGATTCATATACAGTATTATCTTTTAGATTTCCTCTGTTTTGTCATCAGTGGCAATCACTTTAAATGGCAGACAGGAATGCCAATATAATATTCGTGTGGACCATATATTTTCCCCATGACTTCTGTTTATTTTCATCTCCAGGTACATAAAATTGTTATAAATAATAATAATCATAAGGACTGAATAGATTGATAAAAATGCCAAATTCTGTCTAAGCATCTTGCTGACTGTGCAACAAACTTGTCTGTCAAAAATTGCCTGTTTCTGGAACAGATTTTAAAATAAAAATCATTCTGTATATTTTATAAAATACTGAACTTATAAGCATTTGAGCAGAATGACATTAGGAAAAAAGTCCTCAAGGGGAAAAAAAAGTCTTGTGTGGCTTTCTATCTAATTGGTCTTCTGGTTTCCTTGAATCTGGAATACTATTAATAGATGCATTTCCTTTAAGTTCATATTTAATTAGAATATGCAGCATCCAATTTGTAAACTGTATCTGAAAGAAAAGAGAAAAATAAAGCTAAATACAATATATTTGTTAAAAGATTTAAAGTTTCAAGAGTGGTAATCCACCAAACTACACAACAAGGTTGTGAAAGGTTTTAAACAAGATGCTTCACAAAGTATAATTTTCAGTAGTAAAGTACTTGTATTTTTTTGCAAGTCATTATACATGTATGTACAGCACACTTTTGTGCTGAGAAGCACTGCACTTGGATGTTTTGCACAGCCCTGAAAATATAAAACAGGTAGTCCCCTACTTAATTGAGCCCAATTTTTTTGTTCCTAAGCGAGACAGTTGTTAAGTGAGTTTTGCCCCATTTTGACCGACTTTCTTGCCAGAGTTATTAAGTGAATCTGGCTTCCCCATTGACTTTGCTCGTCAGAAGGTTGCAAAAGGGGGTCATGTGACCATGGGACACTGCGACTGTCCTACATATGAGTCAATTGCCAAGCTTCTGGATTTTGATCACATGACCACGAGGATGTTGCAACATTTGTAAGTTTGAAAAACAGTCATAAGCCACTTTTTTCAGTGCCATTTTAACTTTGAACAGTCACTAAAAAAATACTTGTAAGTCAAGGGCTACCTGTATATTTATTTTAGAATTTTGGACACCGACACTGTAAGAGTCTTGTCATTAATTTTTCAAATTAAACAAGTCCGTGAAGAGCACCTGCCCCCAGTAGTAACTTAATAGCAC
This sequence comes from Grayia smithii, assembly GCA_032468115.1. Taxonomy (NCBI): domain Eukaryota; kingdom Metazoa; phylum Chordata; class Lepidosauria; order Squamata; family Grayiidae; genus Grayia; species Grayia smithii. Next base: position 227,626 of record JANHFM010005029.1, on the reverse strand, counting down.
CTCTAAAATCTATCTAACATGCTTAATCCAGAGTCCAAAAAAAAAATAGATGCTTTGAGTTATTTGTGTGTTCAGCAAGAGCAGCCTGGTGAGGCAGCATATGTGACTGATGTGCACAGTCTTGTTGAAACACTAACTTCATGCTGAGTCACAGCAGGCAACAATATCTAACCATCCTTGGCTGATTTTGAAAAACCTAAGCAGAGTTACTGCTGGTTAGTGCTTGGAGGATGGATGATAGGTAAGTCACTGGAAAATCACAGGTTAGTAAGTTAGACTGGGAAGGAAAAGAAATTATAGAAAAAAGACAGTGATGAACTGTTGTTATCAAGAAAACTTATAGGCATGAGCCAAGCTCAAGTTGAGAGAATCTTTATATTTACGTGTAAATTACTCAATAAATGGCTCATAGGGTTTTGGGAATAAAATAATTAAAAAGCCACTGAGATATGGTGAAAAATCTAATCATTATCCGGGTATACCATTAAATATGTTTCTGGACCAGTTAAGCACACTATAACTCTAAAGACAGGTAGCTGTCAACTTACAACTGTTTCTTTAGCAACTGAAGTTATAATTACACTGGAAAAAAATGACTTAAGACTCAGACTTATGGTTGTTGTAGCATCCCTATGTTCATGTGATCAAAATTTGGGAGCTCGGCACCCAACATGTATTTATGATGATTGCAACGTGTTAACTTTCCCAGCTAATATCTGAGAAGGAAAGTCAATGGGAGAAGTCAAATTCGCTTAATGTCTGAATGATTTTACTTAACAGTTCCAAGGATTTTCTTAAATGTGGCAAAAAAAAGAGATAATACACCTCATTTAACAACTGCAATCATGCTGAGCAGTGGAAATTCTGGTGCCAATTGCAGTCATAAGTCGAGAACTACCTGTATAACTTGAGAAGCCATAATAGCTGATTATCCATAAAGAAGGCCTGACATAGTAACTTGGAATACTAAGAAATCATGCTATGATCTGTATAAAGCAGCTACAGAGAATACAGGTAGTCCTCAACTTATAACAGTCTGTTTAGTGACCATTCATAGTTTCAATGACACTGTGACTTATGAATGTTTTTCAGACTTACAACCATTGCAGGATCCCCATGGTCACATGATCAAAATTCAGACGCTTGACGACTGAGTCATATTTATCATGGCTGCAGTGTCCCAGGGGTCATGTGATCACCTTTTGTGACCTTCTGACAAGCAAAGTAAATGGGGAATCCAGATTCACTTAATCACCATGTTACTAACTTAGCACATGCAATGATTCACTTAACAACCATGGCAAAAAAAGTCATAAAATGACTCAACAACTGTCTCACTCAGCAATAGAAATTTTGGGCTGAATTGCTGTCGTAAGTCAAGGACTCCATGTAATGTAATTTTAGGTAAGATGTTTTACTTAGCTAAATTAGGTGTCTACAATGCTGGGTTGTATCCTGATGAATACTCGAGCAATGCAGAAGGCAGAGATCCTCATACATAGAGACTTTAAGGATGCTTAATATACATAGCTGTAATAAAAGAGCCAGGGTGGCAGAGTGGTTAGAATGTAGTACTGGAGGCTGCTTCTGCTGCCTGCCGGCTGCCTGCAATTTGGCAATTCGAATCTCAACCAGGCTCAAGGTTGACTCAGCCTTCCATCCTTCCAAAGTCAGCAAAATGAGGACCCAAATTGTTGGGGTCAATATGCTGACTCTGTAAAACCCTTAGAGAGGGCTATAAAGCACTATGAAGCGGTATATAACTCTAAGTGCTATTGCTAGTGCTATAGCTGTCCCCCACTTACTAGTCTAACCTATTCTGGAAGTTGCAAAAAAACAAACCTCAGAAGCTGAATCTGTGAGACAGTGGTGATGCAATGGAATTGAGGAGGCAGGAAAGTAATGTTCTTAAGATTTTTATAATCATCACTCATTAATATTCATTATTTTTTAAAAAAAGTTGTGAGCCAAATCAAGAAGAAAAAGTAGAGAGGAGTCCTTATTTCACTTTGATTTGGCTATTATTCCAGAGTCCTTCAAGACTCCTCCAGGTGATAGTGTATCTTAGCAAACATTATAAGTTGGTCCCCAAAAGCAACCTTTACAAAAGAATCTCCAATATTACCTATCATATTGGTAGGAAAATAGTGACAGTGTATACTGAAATATATAGTATACAGTAATATAAATAGAATACTATAAATAGTATACTATAAGATATACAGTATAATATATAGTAGTATAATACGAGTATATGGAAATAGTGATATACCACCACTTTTCTTCCAGAAGGGGAAAAAAATCAATAAATTGTTTGCAGCTGGGCTAATGGACCCTAAGGCATGTAACTAAAGATACTTCTTTTCTTTCTCTCTCTCTCTCTCTGTCTAAAGGCAAGGATGAAGTTACTGCTTCCTCTCACGCTATCCTTTCAATGGAAAGACTGAGAGGGAAAATCTAAAGAAAAAGGAAAAATACAAGGAGAGATTTGGGTGGTGATTATTGAGGCCTTCTGCAATAACCTGAGTGCATCAATGTATAGCTGGGCTTCCTTTAAAGCTTTTCCACCCTAGTTCTCTAAAATGAGTGGACAATTTATGTTCACGTTTGTATGGATTATAAAGCTATAGTATTATATTTGAATGGATTATAAAGCTAAATTTGAATCACAGTATAGATATTTTAATATATGAAGAATTTTGCAAAAATATATTTGAATCGTGTTAATCATTTAATACTAACGTTTCCATCCTCAACCAACAACAATTAGCATCACAAACATTTTTTTTCTCAAAAAAAGAGGCATTGAATATTATCTGGAATTCTAAAAGCACTAATACTCAAATTACCATTAAAAATCTTAAATAGAGATTGTTGAAATGTAGCTGTTCTGGATGTTGCAGAAAATATTCCAAGTATCAGCAGTGAAAGTATTCATCAAATGAATCAGCGATATGTTTATCATTAATAGAGTAAACATAGTTTTGAAAAAAAACCCACACCATTAAAATTCATAACCGTGGTTTGAAAAGTAGGGCTTCCCTAATCTTGATTCTTTCTAAAAAGGATCTGAGGATAATCATGAATAAATAAGAAAATTCCCATTTGACACTCAGCAGATGGTCCATTTGACCTTGCAGTCAGTTCTCAACTGGGCATTAGACATAAAAGTCTCCATATGGCTGAGAAAAACAAATATTATGAGTGGTAGAGGAGGGTTATTTTAATCTATTTATTTTGGAAGAAGAGTAGAGAAAAGGGTCAAACTTCTTCAAACTCCTTGCCAACTATATTATTTACAAGACACAACATAATTTGGATTTTTATTTTTTCACATTTAAGATATACTGCTTTATGAATAGAAAAAGAAGTGTATTTTCTTCCAACATTTCCTTGCGATGGATTTTTCTTTCCTTTTGTAAGTGAAAAAACAAGCAAAAGTAATATGATGAGATCAATATTATAATTTGCAGGATTATTTTTAAAGTCACTGATGTGGAACAAAATCACAGTTTATCGACAGAGTAATAATACAAAAACAAACTCTTCTAAATCACAGCTATATGGCAATCAAAAATTTCCTGTAAAAACAAAATGATACAGAATTAAAAGGTTTATCACCTAAGCATTTTTTTTTAAAAAAGCAAAGCTTCAAGAATTATCTATTCACATTCTCCATGAGATAAGTAGGTTAATGCTGGATTTATTCTTAGGAAGACTAGAATCATATTGCAGCTTTGGAGGAAATTTATTATATTTATATCAATGACAGCGGAAAGGTCAGTTATTAGCCAAAATCGTTAATTGGGATTTCTTTAAACTTTATTTCCAGTTCTGTCCCATAATATTTGGGATGACTACAAAAGTGAGGAAAAACACAATAAACCTAATTACTTAGCAAGTATAGGAGCACCCCTGTTTATTTTAACATTTGTTTCTTTATATATTTCACTCTTATTAAATTTAGCTTCAATTCTTTCTGGTTTCTCTTTGTATTGGGAAAAAAACCCATCTAATATAGAAATGTACCATAATCAAAGGTGATCAGCTGCCTAGTCAGTTCTGATTAATTTAACCATTATTCACAGGGTACAAACATGATGCTAAGTGATTTGCAGACAGTTTATATTAGACAAGATCTCTTTGAAAACTTAATTTCTGCAGCAGACTTTCTTCTCAATCAAAAGATAACATAATATACAATATAGCCTTATTATTTAATATTAATATTTAGATATTAAAAATCAGCCAAAGTAATCCATTAAGACTTTCCTTCAAATGACAGTCAATAGATAGATTATTTGCTATCAGTAAAAAATAATGTACCTAGAAGTTGTAATCAGGCTCTAGAAATTGACAGCCATATTCACACATGACTCAAATACCATTAGAATTGATAAATTTAACCCAAGCTTTTAGTATGGGATGGAAACAGCCCTCTTCCAGAATTAATTTCTAGTGTTATCAAAATATCTGGCAATTAAATTATATCTTATTTCAATGCGCAGGATACAGGCAGTGATACCCCATCTGCCCATGTGCAGGATGCAGGCAGCACATGAAATCACACACACACACACACACACACACACACACACACACACACACAGAGAGAGAGGTCGGTGGAAAAACCTCTCTCCATAGAAACAGTCCCTGGCACCCAAAAGATTGGGGCTGCTGAGCTAGATCATACACTCCAGGGTTGAAATCCAGCAGGTGCTGACAGGTTCTGGAGAACAGGTAGCGGAAATTTTGAGCAGGTCAGAGAACTGGGAAATATCACCTCTGGCTGGCCCCAGAGTGGGGTGGGAATGGAGATTTTGCAATATCCTTCCTCT
>JANHFM010005029.1:210557-222049 GCA_032468115.1 Grayia smithii | reverse complement strand
CAGTTCTCCAAACTGCTCAAAATTTCTGCTACCGGTTCTCCAGAACCTGTCAGAACCTGCTGGATTTCACCCCTGGGCATGTGCCTCTCATGCATGTACGCGTGCCCCACGCACACACCCCACCCATGTGTGCGCAGCTCCCCACATGCCTCCACATGCTCCCCTGCCCAAGCACTTCCTGCCCCCCCGCATGTGCCCTGCCCCCCCCCCCGCTCATGTGGCAGACACCCAAAGACCAGCTGGCTGTGGGAGGTGCGTGCGTATGCATGGGTGGAGCTGAACTGGGGCGACGGCTTGCATGCCATCTCCGGCACACGTGCCATAAGTGCACCATCACGGATCTAGGGAATGGAAGCATTGGTACTCATCGGTCCATCTCATTTCCCACAAGATGAAGAACAGGTTAAGGCCATACCTGGTGCCATGTGGCATTTTGAAACTGCCCTCCAAATGTGGGTGGACCCAGGGTCCAATTTGGGGCTGGGGAATTTTGAAAAGAATGAAGTGGATACCTTGAGACCTCAAAAAAAATGATGGCCACTCTGTTGTGCCACTTAAAGACCACCACCCTTTCCCCAAATGACCAAAATGCTTTCTTCCATCCATCCTTGAATCCCTGGAAGCTACAAAATTGGTAGACTGTATGTGCCCCCATTGACTGCACACTTTGCTATCACAGAAATAATTCTGGAGTGATCTCTGAGGAGGAGGAAGAAATGAAGTGGCTTCTTCCAGCTTTAGAAAACAAGTATTTTATTTGTTTCAGTATGCTAAAACACATCATTTGCCACCCACAAAACAAATTTCACTGCAACATTCAGAAACTGTAGACATCTTCACATCTTGAAGTTGAGTGTTTCAACCTTATGTTTGAAAGCCAGAAAGCTAAACTGACTGCTGATTCTTCCACAGTGTACAATTGTTGCTTTATGAAACAACCTTGAAAATTGATAACAAGAAAATGGCTTCTTTGTAGGAAAATCGAATTCACTTGTTAAAGTGAGAGTGTTTTGTCTTCTCCCTTTTAGGACAGACTCTGAGCTGTCATTCACGTGACATATGGATGTGTTTATCCAATGGAAGTTTAGCTGCTTCTCTTATAGAGATGATGTGGCTCTTGCCAGCCCTAAGTGAGTCCACATTCCCACATTCTCCTTTCTGGTTATAAGAGTTAAGGGGGTATCTCTTAATTGGATTTAGCAGTACTTTTCCCCCTCCTGCTTAACGCATTCATTTGGGTTGGATGATTTTTATCCACTTGACTTATGTGGTCACAGCTGGCAGAAAGTTCACACATCTTAGCTGTTACTTAATTTAGTTGTTAAACATCCTGAGGCACCAAAGGTTGACGGATGACTGCACACATCTACCCTCATTGCCAACCAGCTATGAACAGATGGGACCAATGCCACCCTGGGACTATACAGCAAATGGTGACCTGTGAGGCAGAGCCAAGCAAACAGAGTTATCTAGCCTGACTTTAAGTCAAGAGGACAGTGTTTACAGATGATCCACAGGAAACTATGTCCATCATAGTCCAAAATACCTGCTACATTTTAGTTAGTCTCTTATGATTTCAGGTAGATAATCCTTCACTGATCTATAACATGGAAGAAAATAGAGGTTTTGAAGGAAAATGATGCCAATTTAAATATCAGTTTCTTACCTCAGAAAGCAAAGGAAACTAAATCAGGGTCTGGACTTTCAGAACAGCAAGTCTGACCATTCAAACTATTGTCAGTCATGGCTCACTGACAGGCAGGAAAAAGACAGGAGAGTTAACAAGCTGAAAACGATTGCAGTTCTACTGTTTTCTTTATGATGTGATTGACTATTCAGCCACTTACTCCCTTAGCACTATAGTTTGTTTAGCTATATACCCAGGGAGAGAAGAGACAAAATTCACTCTAATTCACGCACAGCATCTATATTTTATAAAGCAAACAAGTGAGAGACAGAAATAACATAATTATATACCTGCTGTCTTTGGGTTTAAATTTCACTAGCTAAATGTAGTTATTCCTTTACTGATTCGACCTTCTGAGCTAAAACAGGCAAGATTCTGATTTTTTTATTAGTCTTTTAAATAAAAAATGTGGAAAGATGCACAATGAAATATTGTCTATTCATAGATAACTTACCTTTTGTATATGTTACCGTATTTCCCCCAAAATAAGACCCTGTCTTATATTTTTTGAACTCCGAAATAAGTGCTTGGCCTTATTTTCAGGGTTGTCTTATTATTTTGGGGCATGTGGAGCAAGGCAGGGCTCCTCTTGCTGTCTTACCTGATTTCCGGCTTTGTCTCCCTATCCCTAACCAGAGGAAATGGCAGGGACCAGCTGTGCAATATTTTTGGAGAGGGCTTATTTTCTGGGATGGGGCTTATTTTAGCATATGTGCTCAAAATCCCGATTGGGCTTATTATCAAGGGATGTCTTATTTTAGAGGAAACAGGTAATGTAGGTAATGTTAGGAGAAGAATTTCTAATCAGGTCGCATTTTAAGTGCACACACATGCACAAACAGAGATAGAGTGAGACTAAAAATTTTGTTGCTATGGTGGAGGTAAGACAGTAGGGCTCAGGTGGCTGATTCTGCTAATCCCACAGCAGTCACTCTGTAATATTGTCTTTCCACAATGTAAACTAAGCATATTGAGCATGACGCAATAGAAGTAAACAAACTATATTCCATCTTTCATTTGTGGCCCATTGCATAGACAATGCTTATTTTCTTTTACAGGGCTTATTATAGGATTGTTCACATGGCTAAGTATAATTTCTACATTAGAGTTTAAAATAATGTGCTAAAGAGTTAAAGCAAAACTTCTCAGAGTTAACCCATTGATAATGCAAAAAGCAAGAACATTTTCCAATTGCCCTTTCTTTCCCCTCTCTTCTGATTTCCACTTCAATTTTTTTTTTTAAATCCCATTTATATCCCGCCCTTCTCCAGAGACTCAGGGCGGCTTACAATTAAGCACAAGCCAATGTGCTTAGCAAATCTTTTTCCTCAGAATCAGAATGTCCATGGAGATTCTCAGTCATCCAGGTCATGGTTGTCCCAAAGGTACTTTTTTTCCCAAGAGGCAACTGGACTATGTTGTTCCTTGAAGACATTTCATTTATCATCCAAGAAGCTTCTTTCATTCTGACTTTTGTTCCATTCTCCGTCATTCAGACAGAATTGAAAAATCGCCTTTGTAGATGAGAAGCAAAACGTCTTTAAAGAAAAAGTCTAGTTGCCTTTTGAAAAAAAAAAGGCACCTTTGGGACAACAGAATTAGAAGTTCATGGGGGCAAGAGATGATTTCTATGTTTGGGTTTTTCTACTTCAAGATGAGAGGCTTTTTTAAAACCCTGGTAGGAAAAACTGCCTGCCTGGGACTAAGAATTTCTGGATCAATTAGGCCAAATTTTAAAAGAATGAAAATCTGAAAGAGTCGATGTGAATTGGGAAATTTTTGCACTGAAATTGATGCCATGTTGTTAGAGCCATGAATTGTTGCTTTGGAAGAGGTTTCAGTTCACCCCATGGATGACCTTTAAAAACAATTATTATGGAGAACTTTGGATTGAAAACCTTTTGAGAGAATATTTTGGTTCTGAAAAGCAACATTTAAAAAACCCTATTTAATAGTATTGTGTATTACAATTTACTGAGACAACTGTTTAGTGTTTAGTGTTTTTATGCATCCAGTTGCTCCATTCCTAGAAAAACTGAAGGAGTTGATAGAAAGCAGATCTCATTTTTGGCTGTTAGCCATTAACATCTTGATGGGCTTGTATAGGGAAATAACACATACAGATACTGGCAACACATGACAGATTGCAAGTCCATAGGGATTCCTAAATGAACAATACTCTATTAAATCTCTAGATACAAACTGATGTCAGAGTCTGCATTATCAGTAGGTATTACGGAAATAAGTTACAATCAAACAATAAAACTATGGCTCACAAAACAGAATTGGTTGTTGATGAACTAATATCCAAAGGAAGTGACTAAGGGTATTTGTTCATCCAAAAAGTAAACCCAATAATGTTTATCTCTATATTCCAACTCTGTTGCATTTAAAAAAGAAAACCTTACACATAAGTGAGGTTCTAAAGGTTGAAAACCCTGTAATATATCCTAGAGCAGGAGTCTGCAACCTTTAACACTCAAAGAGCCATTCAGACCCATTTCTCACAGAAAAGAAAACACCGGGAGCCACAAAACCCTTCCCGTGCCTGACTATTTCTTCAGCGGCCACAAAACTAGCATATGTAGTTGAATTAAACGTTCTGTTTTCTTCTGAAACTTTTCTTGGATTTATCCATAGTTGGTCTACCAGGGGTTGAAAAGCTCAATAAAGTGTGTGCTGGCGGGTGTCGCACATTGGCGGTTGTGACACATATTTTGAGTGACAGGGAGCTGCAGCAGAGCGGTGAAAGAGCCACATGCGGCTCCAGAGCCACAGGTTGCTGACCTCTGTCCTAGAGAATCATAAAATTGGAAAATAATAGTGGGGAACATTGTTTGATTGTGAGTGAAGCAAAGAGAAAGATCTTTCAAAGGTACCTGCTCTGCAATGCAACTTCCTAATGTCATCCAAGCATCAAAGTTTATAATATAAAAAATTATAATCAAAATGCATTTATAATATTCCATAGAGGAGTTCCTTTCACTATATGGCAACACTGGCTTGGCTGGCTTGGAATCTAAGCAAAGGTAAGAGCCTCAGTGGCACACTTAATTAATGTTCTGGCTAAGTGATTCCACTTAGTTCCAGCTACCTGCAATTAGTGTTGGTTCGAATCTCACTCAAGGTTGACTCAGGTTGACTCAAGGTTGAGTCAGCCTTCCATCCTTCCTTTCGGGGTAGGTAAACTGAGGACACAGATTGTTGGGGGCAATAAGCTGTCTTTGCAAAAATGCTGCTGGGGGGGGCAAAAACCCCCAAATTAGCAGGTATATACAAGGAATGAAGGAATTTGCTAAGGAATGATGGAGTTGTGCTTGAAATTGTAAGCCGCCCTTAGTCTCTGGAGAAGGGTGGGATATAAGTGGAAATAAAAATAAAATAAAAAAATAAATAAATGATTGTTTACAAATGATCATGGATTTCTGAGGCTGTAGACTAGGCTAAGAAGTAAAATCATCATCATCAACATCATCAACAACAACAACACCATCATCATCCCAGAATATGGCAATGGTAAAACTACTTCCATACCCCATTTTTCTTTTAGCTTGACTTGAAGACTTGAAGATCAGTCCTACTCTTAGCCCAAACTTTGTGACAAGTACTGTTTTTGCCTAGTTCTAATTTATTGTACTTGATTACAATGGATTATTTTAAATAATTTTAATAATAGTTATTTTTAAATTATTATTGGTTTAAATTTTAAATTTCATATCATATAGTATGGCTGATTTCAATTGTGATGCTTCTGCCATGAATTGTATTAGATTGTGATATCCATTATAAAAAACCTTTCTTCTTGAAAAACTATAATGTTCTAGAATAATTCATATCATTACTTTGGCAGTGAAGATTGTGCTATTACTGTAGGCCATTTACTTCTTGATTAGTGGAGTTTATTGTTCCTTGCCAATTTCCTGTATTTAACATTATATTCAATAAATGTATGTATAATAATGAGCCACGGTGGCACAGTGGTTAGAGTACAATATTGCAGGCTACTTCTGTTGATCACCGGCTGCCAGTAGTTTGGCAGATTGAATCTCACCAGGCTCAAGGTTGACTCAGCCTTCCATCCTTCTAAGGAGGGTAAAATGAAGACTCAGATTGTTGGGGGCAATATGTTGACTTTGTAAACTTCTTAGAGAGGGCTGTAAAGCACTGTGAAGTGGTATATAATTCTAAGTGCTATTGCTATAATTTCCACATCAAAATAATGCAAAAAATTGTAAAATGACTAAATGATGACTTAATTGGCATGACCATACAGTCTTCTTGGAAACACTGTTTTACCATTAACTTCTTTCAGGATAGTTTTTCTTTTTGTTTATCAAAATATCATTCAATTCTAACCATTCTGAGCCAGGTGGTGCAGAGGTTTGAATGCAGTATTGCAGGCTAATTCTGCCAACTGCCGGTAGTTCAATCCTAACCGGCTCAAGCTTGATTCAGCCTTCCATCCTTGTGAGGTTGGTAAAATGAGGACCCAGATTGTTGTGGCCAATATGCTGACTCTGTAAACCTCTCAGAGAAGCTAGTATATACCAGTAAGTGCTATTGCTATTGCTATTCTCACACAATTTTGATAACATGCTTCCAGCTGTTGAGATGAATGTGCAAAATTGTTGCAGTGTAACTAGTATAATCTATTTTATTCTATTATTGCATTTGTCCTACCTTCTTGCCATATATACTGGTTTGGAGTATATTAAAATGTATTATCCCAATATACCCTTGTAAACATTCAATAATTTATATTAGGGTTTGGCTGAAAAATACTTAAATTCTCAAAGTTATATCATCAACCTGGTCTATCCTTGCTGTAATTGATTTAATTTTGGCCAGCTTGACATTAATTATGTTTTTTGGGGGAGGGTAAGGATAAGGACACTGTGTGACTTACAGAACTGATTGTCTCATTTGTCAGATGTAATCATCTGTTACTCAATAAAAATCTATCTTCTTTCTATTATGCCTTTTAGTCACTATCCTTAAATACCTATAAATATTTTGGAAACAAATTGTAGATCCCCTTGGAAAGGTATTCCTTAAAACCTGTCCTGTTCCATCTTTTTAAAATCCTGTTAGATTTCTTTATTTTGAAGAACTTCATCCACACTGCATGTTCAGAGATCTCGGTAATGACTTCTGAAGTAGAAGCAAATGTAGGCAACTTGTAGCCCTACAGAAATTGTTGAACTAACCTTAACTAAAAAGATGTCTTTTAAAAAAATGAACACATATACACCTAACATTCTCCCTAGTTGAATACTGATTAGTATTATAAGCAATGTTGGTTTCCCACCCCTTGCAAAACAAGCCAAAATAATTTTAAACTGTTAAGCTACTAAATTACAAATTCTTAGCCTGTCATTTATAAACTATATTAATAACAAAGTGGCCAACAGAAAAAACAATAACAATGAACACATTAGGTAAAAATATAAAAGTAATAAAAATTGTGAACACTAATAAGAAAAAGACAAAATTGAAATTCCAAAAGCTTCTGTTAAGAAACTGGTATTGTAATCAACTCGCATGGTTTCAAATCCAAATCACCCCAAATGGTCCTGGATCCAATATCCAGGTTTGTTTCTTTATAGTATAAATTGCTTATCAATTTTGTTGTGGTTTTTTCTTTTCTTTTTAAAAACAATTCTGGTGTTTTGTATTTTAATCTTATAATAAACTAAATTTTTCAATGAAAGAAAGAAAGAAAGAAAGAAAGAAAGAAAGAAAGAAAGAAAGAAAGAAAGAAAGAAAGAAAGAAAGAAAAGAAATTGCTGAACTGCAGTGACCAAGTTCTAAAATATAGCCAAAGATGAAGGTTTGGTGAGTTGAACCTGACAAAATCTGGAACCCCATAAGTTTCCTATCTTCAGTTAGAAAAACTGATTCTCGCTCCCTGCCCTGCAATCCTTTTCAATCCATTCCTTTGGAGGTCCCTCCACATCCCCATCTTTCCAGCCTTCAAGGACCTATTTGGGATCATAGAAAAATGTCCTGAGAAAAGGAGATCAAAAGATATCTCTCTTGGAAATTGATCTGCTTTAATGATGTTGAATGTCATTTCAAAATGACATTCAAATTCAGCAACCCTATAAGCCACTGTTGGTTATTCATACCCAGTCTTCGTTCTATATTTTCATTTCTCTAATATGTGATACAAAAACAATCAAAGCCATTTGCATGAAAATTAAACTGGGATTGCCCAGAAGACAGATGGTTATGCAAGTACCATGGCCTGACCTTACGAAATGTGGATATCATTTTCACCAGTTATTCTTCTTGGCCTGTGGCCAAGTAATTGAATTTAGTAATTATAATCTGCATTTGAATGCATAAATAGTGCAATTTAGACAATTATCACTGAACTCAGACAAGAAATTCTCAGTGGTTCCTTATCAAATAATTCCATTGTTCAAATGTTATTGAGGATAATGTAAGCATTTTTAGATATGTGTTTATGTCTTACCAGTGCTTTCCCATTGTATATCAAATGGATACATTTTAAGATTCCTACATCTCTTTATTAAATAAATCATAATTGATTCATGAGTAAACTTATTCAGTTCTAATAATCTCTGAAGCAGATGAGTCATTTGAAAATTTAGTCGGTTTTGAAATAATCTTATTTGTCATGTGCTCTTACTATACATCATATTCATTAACAATAAATATAATTAAAAAGATCAACTGTAAAATTCCATTTTTATGTCAAGAACACACAAAAAATATAATAAAGCAGTAGTGATTGGATTATAAATGGCTTTCCAAAATTATTTTTGACCTGTGATGAGAATCTGGGGAAATAAGTATTTGACTTTATTTCAGCAATTTACTTTTGTCCATGTGAGTTTAACAAAATTAAATAAATGTGATGGTATATACAGTATATTCGTTCTAATAGGGTAGCATTTATTTATTTATTTATTAGATAAATAAATAAATAAATATAATAACTCAAGGCACAATACATAGTATGTTCTTTCACCATTTTCCCTCCCTTAACACTAAGTTATGTTGGGTGCAAAGTCACCCAGTGAACTTCCAAGACTGAGGGTCTTGAATCTAGGTCTCCCTGCTGTTATTTTTAACAATTTATCCATTCTAATCACCATAGTACATTGTGCTGCAATTAATGTATTCCAAATAGTTTTAGTTGACAGTCAGAAGGAAATTCAAATAGCTATTAGCATTTGTGATACTGGAAGAAAAACTAAAAGATGGATATTAGAAGAGACTAAAGAAATGTTAATTTTCCTAGATTTACAAAGTAATCACATCTTTATTCCAACTCAGATCAGAGTTTCCCTTATTCTATGGTATGCACATTCACAGTTTATGCAATGACACTAATGAAATCTTAGAGTAAGCTATTTAAATATATAGAGAGCTATATTCTACCATCGGCCTACCTTCTTCCCTCATGAAAAGGCTCAAAACATAAAGTGGGGAACATTTAAAGTATAATTGAAATAGCATAAAAATATGCTCATGGAAGGCAAAAAAAGTATTTTTGAAAGAATGCTACGTTTACCTGACATTTAAATTCATTTCTTTTATATTCTATTCTTCCAATAAGTACAACAGTACAATATTTACTGAATTAATGAGATATCCCCACAGGCCTGCTAGAAACGCAGTTCTATATTCTTTGCCCAATTTGCAAACCTCAAAGTTAGGTGTTCTGTGTGTGACTGGAAGGGAGAATTGATCTATTTCAAGCTTGAAACCCAACACCTATATGGAGGCACAGAAATCTGTAACAATAAACCAAGACAGTATTTATCAATGTTGACAATTTGAACAGGGGTGGACTTCAACTTCCAGAGAAACACTGAGCTAAAGCATCAGGGGGCAACTTGACATCTCTAAGCAATAACATGCTTTTGGCAATGATGTAATGAAGAGGAAGTGCTGTGTCATCCACCTGTTTGGTCATCTACAAAAGAGCCCGATGCTGTGGAGAGAAGCTATATCACTTTACTGTCCTAATAGCATTTCTACAGAATAGGTTGGACCGGGAACCTGGATATGGCCAAGCAGTAGACTGAGCTCATCAGCTGATTCAGTGGGATGGCTGACATCAGGGAATGGGACTCAACTGAAGTAACTGTATGTTTAAGTTAAAATTCTCTGCTGACATCACCCAGTTATCTCTGCAGAAGGACAGGAAGTGTCATTTCCCCCCCATATTTTCTTGCAAGGGAAGGTCTTAATTCTTGGTCATTTTCCAAGGAATCCTATTGTCCTAGGGAAGAAGATGCATTTGGATCTTCTTCCCCAGTGCAAGATGGAGAAAGGTGTGCATGTGTGTATTCAAGCATGCATGTCTATGCACAAGCATACGTCCCCAGCCAAGGGAATTCGGACCAATATTTTCTGCATGCTTCTACTGAGCTACAGGGCAGACTAGTGAGCCTCCCCCACAAATCTCTTATCTAGATGTTCTTCTGTAGACTAGGCAGCATTTGAACTGCCTGTAATACATGGCAAATCTGCCCAGCCTAGAAATCATTTAGAGGGATTCTAGGTTATCTGTCTCCAGCATATCTGTACCTTTTGTCAAAAATTTTAGGGAAAAGAGTGTTAGCCATACCCTTAGAAAGCATGGTAGAAGTTCAACATTTCTCAAACTTCTTGGCAACTTCATGCTCTAGATAATTGGTAGCCTTCTAAACACCATAATTAATCCTGGAAGTCTGGAAGAGATTTGGTGCATGATCATGCTTCTCAAAGTGATTTGTCTGCAATATTCCCACAGCAACATAACCTGGAAGACCTTTGTGAGTGGTTCTGAAGCAGCTCCAGGCTCATCCCATATTAGTGAGAATTTTACCAGCTTTTGCCAGCAGGAAGAACTCAAGCAGGGAGGAACTGCAGTCACCTCTCAAACCTCTGCCACAACACTTGCTAAAGAAAATTCCTCCCAGTCTTTCCGTGTATTATACATTCTAGGACAGGAGTGTCAAACTCGTTTTCATTGAGGGGCCGGAGTGGGCGTAGCCAGAGTGGGCGCATCCAACTCGACAACACTCATGTCAGCCTGAGCACTCTGCTAGTGAATGGAGCTCCCAACTCCATTTCCAGTTGCAATGGCCTCCTACAACCCTCGGCCAGCCAAAAAAAGAGCTCGGGAGGGCTGCACGCAGCTTCCTTTTTGCTGGCAGAGGCACTGTGAGCCAGCCATTCACTGTTTTCAGGGCGGCCCCGTGGGCCAGATCTAACCATCCCACAGGCTGGATCTGGCCCCTGGGCCTTGAGTTTGACACCCCTCTTCTAGGAAATAAGTCTGAGAGGGGTTCCAAACCAGAGGGGCTCCACACCACTACCTTGCTATGAAATAAGGTGATCTTACTTCTCCAAGAAGGAGCAATTTGTTTAAAACTTTATTGAAATGAGGCATCCTTTGAAGACTCATGCAGCCCTAATTTATATAACTCAAAATAACCTAGGATAACAGTTTTGACTGTATTTTTGCTTTCTATTCCTTGTTTGTGTAATTTGCAATAAGAATATCAGCACAGAATATATCATTTTCACGAAGAACTATGGTAAAATTATTGTTATTAACAAGCCTTAATGATTATCAAGGTACTAGTGGACAATCACTCTCATATATCAATGGGAAATAATAACAGCGCAGAAGACTGAGTGGATATAGGATGTCATTTGTTGAATGCCAGAAACACCAATAAGTGTTGTCATCCCATTACTATAAATAATAGCAATAGCACTTAGACTTATATACCACTTCATAGTGCTTTTACAGCCCTCTCTAAGCAGTTTACAGAGTTAG
>JANHFM010005029.1:179877-192535 GCA_032468115.1 Grayia smithii | reverse complement strand
AAATCAATTACAGGGGCATTTAATGCAGCTTGGACAAAAAAATGAAACACATTCACTGAAACATGCACAATTAATTAAAGGAACATACACTTACGGCGTTATCCCCTAAAATATCCAGTTTTTTCATCAACTCTGCTACTAGTATATCCTAACAGGAGAGAAACAGACAGGGAACAGCACATGAAAAGAACATGCTATTACATCAAGAAAGAAACAAAAATTAAAAATAGCAACAAGAACAACTGGGAACTACTTACTGTTACTCCTTCTGCCTCGCAATAGACTTGGAGGGGACTTTTCCCTTCCGTAAAAGGAATGTGATGAAAATTAATTGCTGGTGATCTTCTTTCTCTCTCCTACAATCAAATTATTTGTGGGGGAAAAAAAGGTGTGGCTTAATCATCAGTTTATTCCACAATACAATTCCATTAGTTAATTTTCCAATGTAAGCTATAAAAAAAATCAAATATATAAGTTGATAAATTCGAAACTTTTTTAAAGGGTTGGTTTTGAACTCTCTGAGTTGCAGAAATTCATTAGCTCCGCTGCTGCTCCTGAAGAAATACCAAAAAAGAATTTCTGAGGTGATTTTTCCTTTATGATTCTTGGGGTTTTTCTTCTCCACCTCAGGGGAAGATGCTGTTTTGCCTTCAGCTCTAGGAGGCTTTGCTGCATCCCTTCATTGTGGCTTGTTTCTTGATGCTGCTTTTCTTTCTTTTTCCTCATCACAAAAAGAAAACTTGATGAGGAGTGAATAAAGAAGAGGGCAGGCCAGTGCATGCTGCTATTTTTAGCCCCTTCCCCCTGGCCAGAGGGAAATTGTCAGAACATTAAAGTGCTATCATGAAGCATCACAAAAATGCACTTGACAATTAGTGGCTCTCTGAAAAAGACTAAAATTTTCCTTCAAATAAATAATACCATATTTATGTTTCTAATATGCTGGGAATACAAAGTCTGAAAAGTTTAGGTTTTATAAAGAATATTTGTAGCTCAGGATTGACATGAAGGGTCCTTGGTGCCCTCTGAGCTGGGTTGTTTTCTTTCAGATGTTCCATTACCCAAAATAGGTAACGCCACACAATGAGCACCCCTTAAGCTTAAATTTTCCTCACTTTCACTGTAAAAGCTCATCATACTGGATTATGGACTTTGGGCTGAAACCTTATGAAAGACACATGAAGACAAACCAGACAAAATGGTGAACTCCTCATGAACCACCAGATGGCATCAGTTCTGATTCTGAGACAATTTTCAATCTTACCAAGAAGAGAAGGTAATATTTACAGAAATAGGTACTAGATATAAATCTGTCTTTTATTTAGCAGATGGGTACAAATTCCTGTCAGCTAGTACAGGTAGCTCTCAACCTACAGCCACAATTGAGCTGAAAATTTCTGTTGCTAAGCATTTGTGAAGTGAATTTTGCTCCATTTTATGATCTTTCTTTCCACCATTGTTAAGTGAATCACTGCAGTTATTAATAATTTTGATGTGATCAAAATTCAGATGCTTGGAAACTGGTTCATATTTTTGACAGTTGTGGTGTCCTGGGATCATGTCATCACCTTTTGCGAACTTCTGACAAGCAAATCTGGGGAAGCCAGATTCACTTAATGACTGGCTTACACACTTAACAACTACAGTTGTTAACTGTGGCAAGAAAAGTTGTAAAATGGGGCAAAACTCACTTAACAAATGTCTCACTTAGCAACATAAATTTTGGCCTCAATTGCAGTCGTAAGTCGAGACTACCCTGTATTTATTTACATTCAAAGTTGCTTAGACGTATCATATAGAACAGGGCTGTCAAATTCCTGGCCTCTGGGCCAGATGCATCACGTGCTGCCCATATGCCCCCACCCGGTTTAGCAAAAAGGAAAAATGTCCTTATACATCATTGATTTCAGCTTGACACCCCTGATATAGAAGTTTGCACATTTACCAGTTGTTCTGTTAAAAAGCAAAATTAGTCTAATCTAAAGCAAAGCTGGAGGATGATGGGAGCTGTACTCTGAACTGCCTGAAGACCACCAGATTGAGGAATAGATATATAAACTATAATTTAATAAGGCTCATGAAAGCTAAAGCTAATGAAATCAGGCTTACACTGATCACCTCAGCAGTATTTGCTTTCACTTAACACAGCTTGTCACTCTGCTATAGGATTGCAGTGATAAATAGTTGTTTAAACATGCCAATGCTAGCAAACCCAATTTGTTTTGTCTAAAATGATGAGCCAACAGAAGGAAGAGGGGAGGACCCTGAAGTGTGATACAAACTGCACTAGGCAAATCAGAATATGCTGAAGACCAATATATGACTTTGCCCAATATATGGAACCAAGTAATAAATGTAATTGTGCCTTACGTTGAAGCTATTCTGGCAGAGCTTCCTAGATTATATTGTAATGATGTTCCATGAGCCATAGTGAATGCGGAACACATGACAAAACTTGGAAACATGAACACAAAACGTCTAGTACTTACTTACCTCAAGTTCTAATATTCTAAATTCCAACAGTTCATTTTGATCTTTAGCATCCTGAACATCATGCTTTAGCCGAGCTTCTTCTATTTCCATTTGTTTTATCTAGAAAAGCAGAAGGATTTTCCCTTTTTAATTTTTTTGTCAATAACTTGTTTTAATTGCACAGTGACTATAGAACTAATTATGGAAGCTAAGTGTGAGCTCTAATTTTGTTGTAACTATTAACTCAGGATTATGCTTTATCACCACCACTGCTCAACCTCATACATATATATGTAGGTAATCATACTAAGAAATTTTAAAAACAAATTTCAGAACTAAGGCATGTGATCTGTAAAAACTGGAAAGGCTAAATGTGTTGTCATTCTAAACAAAAATTGAAAGTCAAATTTTATAGTTTGCTTCTTTCTTATTTTAATTTTCAGAACTGAAATTGAAATAAAGATGTCTACAAGAAACAACCACTTTTGTTTGGTAATAATTCTTCTGTAAATTTGGACTCAAATAAAGTTCCCTTTTGATGACAGAGGACGTTACCAAATGTGTATGTTTCATTAAGAGCCCTTTTGCCTTAAGATTTTTCTAAATTTTTATTCACACTTATTTTTAAATTCCCTATGAAAACAGTAGGTACCTTTTCCACAAGCTCTTGGTTTCTTTTGTATAAAGCCTGCTTTTCTTCAATCCACTTCATGTCCTTAAAAAAACAAAAAAACCCCACCCCAGTGTTATAAAAATAGATAGGGAAACACCATAAATCTTTTAAAAAGGCAAAACATTTGAAGAGAGCATATATGTGTATAAGAAACAAGGAAAGCACAGCTGAAATTTGTCTTCCTGATTTGTCTTCAGTAGTTTCTAGATAAAAATACATTCTGACTTTCCAACAGCTGATAATCTGTTTTTTGAAGAATACTGAAATGAAATACATCCTCCTGAATTATTTTAGGTACAATTTTGAGGTGTCCTCTTCAATGAATTACATTCCCAGTTTACAAGGATAGGAGCAGGGGTGGGTTCTACTTACCTTTACTACCGGTTCTGATAATGCACACACTTTGTGTGTGATCAGCGTGCGCGCTTTGCGTGTGCGTGCGCTGAACGGGCACTCCGCGCATGCACAGTAGCTTTTTGGGGGGAATAAACTCTCAAAAAAAGGGTTTTGTGCATGCGCGGAGTGCGTGGAGCCCCAAGAACTGTAAGTATGGGCACGCGGGTGGGCCCAGATCCCGGTCGCGGAGAACCGGTTTGATGACGTCACAGCGTCACCGCTACAGGATCACGCGAACTGGCCCGAACCGGGAGCAAACCACCACTGGATAGGAGCCTTCAGAAGAATAGGAAGTACCAAAATTCAGGCTAAATCATACTAGAAGCAGTTTTGGTGTCTACTAAGTTACCTTTCCCCTGATATTGCAGTTCCCATGACTATCAATGTCTTTTGTTCTTGTACGAGCTTTTAAGAAAAATCTTTTAATTTAGGGATAAAGTGCACATAGTGTATTCATGCCCTGTATTTTATGTGTCTTTTTTTTCCCCCTAGCTTGAGGAATAGTTATTTCTCATTGAAATGAGAATTAACTGGCTTGATCTCAAAGACAATGGGAATCTTTAGCTCAGTAAGCTATCTCACATAAGCAATCGTTGAAATGATGGGCATTAAAGTTCAATAGTATAATTCATTCAGAGAAAGAGAAAAATTATCATTAACACATGAAAGAGAAAATATTTTGGTGAATCTGATACACTAGTTCTTAATAACGTAGCCTAATTCAATCAATCCTAGAAGGGAGTGGACGTTACTCTTATTTTATATACTACTGGCTTGCCCAGTCTGTATTGGTGGGAATTGTCTTGGTGATTCCTTGATAAGCTCTTGTTTACTTTTAGTTTGTTTGTCTGCGTTGATAGTTTCTTGATTGCCATATTGTTTACTTCTTGAATGTAGGTCTAGTGTTAATCTCTGCTCATCTGGATGTTGAATAGACACATAAACATAATATCTACATAATATGCAAAAGAGACAATAAACAAGCCAAAAAGGGAACAAAAATAACAATAGCAATAGCACTTAGACTTATATACTGCTTCATAGTGCTTTACAGCCCTCTCTAAGCGATTTACAAAGTTAGCATATTGTCCCCAACAATCAGGGTCCTCATTTTACCCACCTCAGAAGGATGGAAGGTTGAGTCAACCTTGAGCCAGTGAGATTCGATCTGCTGAACTGCAGCTAACAACCAAGCTCAGAGAACACCAATAATCCCTCAATAATATGTACATTCAAGTTACCTTCCAAAATCTCAGGTTTTTTAGCCAAAACTGGGCTTAAAACCATATGAAGCAAAGAACTAAGCTATGGATTTAGCATGTGAATTTTTGGGAGGAAAAAAAACACTTTTCTCTAGGGCTATTATAATGTAGATTTCTCCTAGAAAAAAAAATAAGTATAGATCAAATAAGTATCGAATGACTTTCCACCTGGAAATGAGATTAGGCAGCAGAGTTGGGCAGAGGCAGTGCTTGAAAAGGAAAAAGGAATCAAAGGATTGGAAATTAAGCAAGGAAGAATGAGTAAGAAGAGAGGCAGCAAGTATTTGGACTAAGGGCATTCCTAGGTTGTCCAACAAAGGCTGCCAAATCTCAACAACCTGGTAAGAATAGGAGAGAAAATGAGAGGTTTACCCTGAAAAGTGAAAAGAAACCACAAGGCATGTAGCTCAGGGGTGAATTTCAGCAGGTTCTGGAGAACCGGTAGCAGAAATTTTGAGTAGTTTGGAGAACAGGCAAATACCACCTCTGGCTGGCCCCAGAGTGGGGTGGGAATAGAGATTTTGTAATATCCTTTTCCCAGGAGTGGGAGGGAATGTGATTTTGCAGTATCCTTCCCCTGGAGCAGGATGGGAATGGAGATTTTGCAGTATTCTTCTTCTGCCACGTCCACCAAGCCATGCCCACCAAGCCACACCACACCCACCAAGACACGCCCATAGAACTGGTAGTAAAAAAAATTAGATTTCACCACTGATGTAGCTGGTTTGACTTCTACAACTACATGACAAAAGACAGACTGTTAAAGACAAAATCACACCGGAGATGGCTACTAACCACTAGGTTGATAGCAAACCCCACCTCTGCCCTCATTCTCTGCTTCTCTACCTACCCATCTTTTATTCTTATAGTGCTGAAGTCTCACTGTTTTCTTTTTATTGCTTATTCTGTTGTTCCATTACTTTGCTACTATTATGTTTAGGATATAACTAATAAAAATATGGACTCTGTTGAAAATGTATATTTGATGTCAAAACTGCATAAAATGTGTGCATTAAATATAGAAGCTTACACCTTACGTCTTTTTATACAGTATTTTTTTTTCTGGTTGATTGAAACACAGAATTCAGTGAGTTTTAGGGGCAGAACTTAAGTTACATTCTGAACATTCTACATTAGCTTCTTGGTTTTTTAAAAAATTATTATTTCTATTTATATCCCGCCCTTCTCCGGAGACTCAGGGCGGCTTACAGTTTCGAGCACAACTCAAGTGCTCAGCAAATTGTTGTTGATTCTCAAGTATAATTCAATGTGCTGGATTTTGATTTAAAAATCATGAAATGGTCTTGAACCGTGCTATTTGAAAGACAGTTCTCGTTTTCTGGCATTTGTCTTTTTTCTGAGATCATCTTTCTCTCTTCGCCTGCACTGCTTTGAATTTTCGTACTCATTGCTCCATTCACACAGAATAATAAAGCATTGTTTAATGAACAGAAAAGGAGCATCAGTAAAAATGGACTCCAGGATTCCAGCGCACTTGTTCTTCTACCAAGCCAAGGCAAATAGCAGTAACACTTAGACTTATATATTATTTCATAATGCTTTACAGCCCTTTCTAAGCAGTTTACAGAGTCAGCAGATTGGCCCCAACAATCTGAGTCCTTATTTTATTGACTTCGGAAGGATGGAAGGCTGAGTCAACATTGAGCAGGTCAGGATCAAACTCCTGGCAGTGGGCAGAGTTAGCCTGCAATACTACATTCTAACCACCATGCCACCCTAGTTCATTATGTGATATAGGGAGAAAGATGTTCGACTTGAATCTACCTTCAGCCAAAAGCCTACTTGGTGATTTTGATCCAGTCGCTCTCTCACTGAACTTGTTTTTATAGGGGAAACTCAAGTGCTAAGTATTCTGTCCTGAGCTCTTGGAATAAACACAGGATAAAAATCTAATAAATAAACATCAATAATTAAAACCAGGAAACGTGTATAGTAAACTAAGATTTGCTAAATAAGATAACCAATCCAGAATTTGGAATTGGATTATCTGAATATAATTTCAATTATAACTTGCATGTTAGAGGAAAGAAGGAATCAGAAAATGTGGAACTGAATTCGATTTCTGTTTCCAGTCATGATGTTTCACTTGGGCTACTTTATAGATATAAAACTGATTTAGCTTTACAATATATGGATGGATTTAGACTTAAGTTCCATGAATGGAATGATCAGGAAAATTAATTTAGAATTAAATCCACTCTCCCTGTAGATCATTCACTGATTTTCCAGAAATCAATCCTGTGAAATGGAAAATGGATAAAAGATTACAGACATGGTTCAGCCCCAAAACAAACCTGCTTCATCCAAAACACAATGTTTACAACCATTTTCAATTCAATGGATTAATTTTTGGAAAATTGTTTCACAATCTCCAAGAGAGATTGGAATACATTTGTTCATGCTTCCACGTGAACCTATTGCTAGTTATTTTATAGTGAGAACTTTTGATAAATTGGTTACAGTAATGTGACTTAACACAAAACATTTTTTCCCAATGTATATTACCTGTCCTTGTTCAGCAAGTGCCTTTTCTAGATCCTCTATTTGAGCTTGGGATCTCTGGATTTCTGCCTGAAGCTGTTCACGAGTCTGTAGGATGGGATTGAAAAAATGTCAAACTTACTCTGATTGGTGCTATGCTAAATTACAATGCAGTCTTCTTACCAAGTTGAATGGCCTAAGCAAATACTTGCAGACACTCAAATATCTAGTCACACATTCAAATAATTTGAAGTGCTAATTATACATTTATTTTATCCCTAACACATGTTTGCATGGAGGGATATATAATTGGAATTGATACATGATAAAGACAGCCATAGCTCTCTTATACCAATTCCTCATACTGCAGGGACACATTTTCATGTCCATCATCCTGTATCATCTATGTCTTTCAGATGATTAAAAATTGGTTGTGTTTTAATGTTTAATATTATATGTTAATAACATTATTAATAACATGCCAGTAACCATAGGAAATTGGTTACAAAAAGGTGAAAAATTATGTGCCTGTGCAACTTTACTAACAATCCTTCACTTACTTCTTTATTTTCTAGCATTTCTGTCTATAATGCCATTGAATTCCAATTTCATTCAGGAAATTTGTTAAAAGTAAAACATGATTAGGGGGGTTTACTTCCTAACTAGGGATGAGTTAATTGGTTATTTCCACTATGTCAGTTTCAAATATGTGTGTGTGTACACACATACATATATTCATGTATAAGCACATTGATCTTCAAGATATGACTCAGAGAAGTTTTCATGTGTTTTTGAATTGAGAATTGTACTGGATCGCTGGAAAATATGGAAGCAGATTGATAATTATGTTATTACATTTCTGTTTGATATTCCATGAGGTATTATTCCATAGATAAATCCTATATCGTGGAGGCAGTTGGTCTTGTCACATGTCCAGAAAAGAGAAGAAACTGGTCTTGCTCTGCCATCCCAAATACAACATGGCTAGAATGCATATTCATCAAATTTAAATACCAAGTTTACTCTCTGAGACTTTATGTTTAAACAAACAATCAGATTTCAAGACCAGTGCCTAGGAATATATTAGATGATATGGGATATTTCAGTGATATTTGGTACATATTTTCACATCTCAACATAAACAAGTGGAGAGTGGAAGGAATGGATGAAGACAGGAAGAATTTGGTTTTAGAAAACTATTATGGGAATGTTCTCCTCCAGTTATCTGATTACCTTATCACTAATTTGGCTCACTGTGTACCCTTAATATTTAGACAAGTCAACAGGTTAGAAATGATACTTGAAAGAAACAGTTCCTTGCCATGCAAAATTGATTCACTTACACACTAGAAAGTTCGGGTAGATATATCTACTTTGGAAAAGAAGCTTAGTTTGCAGGAAAGTGGAATGCCTAGAAAAACTTCTTCCTAACTTCCGTGCACAACAACTCTTTTAGAACAGGAATAAAAATGAAAAAAGAGAAAAAAACATGTATTTCATGAACATAAATGGTCAGAAATCTGTACAAGGTACTTTTCTGAAAAAGGTGATCCACAAGGAACAGAAAACAGAAATGCTCACATTATTCAATTTGGAATATATTTCTCTAATGTGTATTTAATATTTTTAATATTTAATTAATTAAAAAAGCATTTAATGCTCAAGGACATGGATTAGAATTTCCATAGATTTTAATGTCAAGGGTTTTACTTTAAGCACTCTTTTCAAGCTAATGAGGACTCTCTTGGTGTGTGCCTGCATAAAAATCTTTAGTAATTTCCTTCATCTTTAGACAGAAAATTATAATTTTATTCCAAATTTAAATCAACAAGAAAATGTAGTATGCCAGGAAAAGAAAAGAGAAAAAAAAAGAAAGAAAAAGAGACAGAAAGGCATGAGTTAGATGCTCTGGTTTTGCTGGTGGGATACTGGAAATATGTGGCCTGCAATGCAGTAATCAAGGGATTTCTTAATAAGTATAATTTTTAATTTATTGATGGGAGAAGCAAAGCAAGTTTGTTAAATGTCAAGCATTCCCATAATTTTACATACACTCCCAGCCACTATTTATTTATTAGTTTGTTTATTTAAAATATTTATATAGCTGCCCAGCTTATAACAATGACTGGGTCATTCCCAATAAAGCATAAAACCATGTAGTGCATCTTTAATGCCTCATTCTCATCATATCTTTTTAAATACGGTAGGTCCTTGTAAACCAGGAATGTCCAACCTTGGCAACTTTAAGACTTGGCTGGCTGGGGAATTCTGGGAGTTGAAGTTCAAAAGTTTTGCCAAAGTTGAATACACCTGCTCTAAAGTAAAGATATGAAGGTGAGGGAAACTGAACAAATTATAAAGAGTTCAGGAATAACATGATACGGTCACAAGTTTTTTACTTTCATGTAATATAAGCCATTTAGACCTTAACTTCTCGCTCAGCATCCAACGTTCCTCCAACTTGTTCTTGCAACAGTGCATATGCTCTCTGTAAAGCTTGATACTCCATTGTCAGTTGCCTGAATCTTAATTCCGTTTCTTCTTTTGCCATACCCTAGTGTGAGAAGGAATGCAAAACTGAACTGGAGATGCAATTATCCAGACAAATCAAAACATTAGCATTCATCAATCTGTTTATGTACAGTACAACCTCTTTTTATGAAATAACAATTTGAGAGAATTATAAAATGTTATGTATTTATTAATGGATTAATTAAAATATTTCTAATGTAATATCTGTGCTAGTCTCCAAATTTCATGACCAAACCTGGAACAGCAACTTAGTCTACCAAGAATTTTTCTTGGACCAGAATCCAACATAACAGATACCAATCATTTAAATTTCATGGAGCTAATTATCTATGTGGTCCCTAATTTAAATAATGACTTTATTGCACAATATTTAAATTTAGATACTACTTTAATTATATCATTATTATTATTATTATTATTATTATTATTATTATTATTATTATTCCTTGTTACAGAGGAGTCACCATGCTATTGCAGAGTAGTAGTTTGGCTTGCCAAGGTTCCAGTCCTGTTATAGGAAACACTTGCATGCTTCCCAAGGTGCAACACAGGAGGGTGAGCTGGCTTTGCACCAGAGAGAAAGATGAGTGCCTGTTTTTGCAGTGTCACCCAAGGCCCCTTCCCTTCCCGGAGCTGCCTTGCAAACAGAAGTTGCAACTGGAAAGGTTCAGAGCCGTTAGGAATCTGACTGCTTGCACAGAGCACCAACACAGCTACCCGCCAAAGTGGTATCTATCTATCTATCTATCTATCTATCTATCTATCTATCTATCTATCTATCTATCTATTATCATCTATCTATCATCTGTCTATCTATCATCTATCTATCTATCTGCATTAAACATGCTTTTGAACTGATATGTAGGTGAGGTGATTTATAGGAGCTCACCCTGCTATGCAATGCTAGGGCTCAAACCATTGGAGCTGAGACCATCTCCAGTGCCATTAAGCCACTAAGTCACTATACCTCACTCTAAATATAAAATAGAAAAGTCTGTATAGTTTAAAATATTCTCCAAGTTGAAGTTAGCTCTAGAAGAGACCTTGTTGATCATGGTTAATGGTATACTGCAATGATCTCCCTGCAAAGTTTATATTATTACTACTAAAACAAGAATACATTCAATTACATTCCATATACTGGTAATATCTCTTTAAGCATAAATTCTTGCTTGAACATTATACATATCATAAATTACCTCTTCCAGGTCATCATCTGGCGTACAGGGAGTTTGATCTGTTCGATCTGTTTGATATGAGATTGAAGAGCCATCAGATTCAAGAGATGCTTCTTCATCGTACCCAAAAAATGTTTCCACCACTGGCTTCTGACCAAATGACAATGTGTAAGTACAAACAAGCCAAAGTTGCAAAGATGTTAAGCATAACTGACATAAGGAATAATTAGATTTCCTTCTTTTATGATACAATGCTATTTATGAATCTCAGCACTTTTCTCATTATATAGTAGTTTATCAGATCTGCCATATAAATGGGGCAGCAGAGTAAGTAATGATTATCCATCAAGTACAATTCATAGTGTCCTGATCATTAATGAATACCGAAGATGCTGTTGACCCAGCATAAATCTTCTATAATTTCAGTGTAGAATCATCACAAATGAGAGTAAACTTGATAATTAATCTATCGTGGGATAAAAAATTGGTGCTATCATCTATGAGTATTCCCTCAATGCATAGAAAGACAGAATGTGAGCTGGAAGAAAATCTTTATATGGACCTTCACAATGATAAAGAGGTGTAGGAAGAATAGCTTTTAAAAAAGGGATAAAAGAAGGGGATATAAACTAAGAAGGAATGGGTGGAGGAAGGAGGAAGTCAGAATGGAAGATTTTGCAAAATAATCTATTTAGGGACTTGTAGGGATGAAAAAGCTCTATGGAAAGCCTTAAATTGTCTTTAAAAAGATAACAAGAGAACAGATTAGCATCCTTTCAGATAACAACTGAAAATATATGAAACTAGATTATAGTTTACCAAGAAAATCCTAAAATTTTCCAGAGCTCGAGCTATTGAACTCATGGAGGAGGGAAATATCCCTACTTGATTTTCATTAAAAAAAAACTAACAACTCCAAATGAGCAAAGAAGAAAATGCTTATTTTAGTTAAGAGTCAAGATACGAAAGCAAGTAAAAATTTATTGGAATTCACTTTGCTGCGATTGGGAGATGTTTAAATTTCTGAACTTTAGGAAAGAATATTGATGAAACAGCAAAGGTTTGCTGAGCTCTTCCACCTTCCAAGAAGCTGCTGCCAGATTGACAGATTCATATGCAAAATCATCACTTTTCTATTCACCCACCTTCATGTGAACCATAATCAGTGATATTTTAATTCAAAAAGTAATTTTTTTATGGGTGGTAGAGAGATTTTGAATGATCTGCTCTGAAAACCAGTTTGTCTTCACGTCCTTCAACTGAGCTTGTAAAATTTAAGTTAATGTATCTATCTCTCTGTAAATTTTATTCAGAAGATTTTAGAGAAGGCACAATTTGAATTAATTTAAATATTGGAATAAGTTATCAGTAATTTTTTTCACATTCTTAATGGCATTTATCTGCATAACTTTATATTAGTGCTGAATCTGAATTCATGACTGGAGTGGCTTTGATGATTCTATTTTAATAAACATCTTCATGTTTAGATTGAATTAATGTAGTTTTGAAGAGCAGGTGAAGCTATGAATTACCATGTTTCCCCGAAAATAATACCCTGTCTTATATTTTTTTGAACCCTGAAATAAGAACTTGGCAGTATTGTCAGGGAGGTCTTATTATTATTTTGGGGTGCATAGAGGAAA
>JANHFM010005029.1:144438-165746 GCA_032468115.1 Grayia smithii | reverse complement strand
TTTAATTAGTTTTAAATTTTAAATTATGGATTTTAACTCTGATTTCGCCCCTTTTTAAATGTAATGTCTTGTTGCCTATTCATGTCTGTTTATAGTTTTTATACTTTGTTGTTTATTTATGTTCTTGTAAGCCGCCCTGAGTCCTTCGGGAGAAGGGTGGCATAGAAATTAAATTAAATAAATAAATAAATAAATCCAGGGATAAGTGAACCCTCAAAATATTTGTAAGTATTAATTTTCAAAATTGACATTCATGGTGTAATTTTTATGATATTTCGGTTAAAAAGTCTGCTTTTCTGTGGTTTGGCTTACTTGCTAGTATATATAAAATGTATGGCTACTTCAAAAAAGCTGAAGAAAAACCTATCAGATATATATTTATATATATATTTGTTTTTTTAATATGCTTAATTCTTATAGTTTTAACATGGTTTCTTTTCCATTTTAACTTTTGATGGGGAACTACCAAGTGTTGGTTATGATATTTCAACTGGAGAAGGCACAGCGAAGTAGGAAATATGGTATATCATTATAAAATGATACCTAAGTGATAAAAAAGTGGAAAGAAGTACGTTTTTGACTGCTTCAGATACAAAGAACATGGGTTCTTAGAACATGGTGTCCAAACTTTTGGCTGGTCTGGGCTGCATTGAGTGAAGACAAATTGTCTTGGGCTGCATACAAGAAATAGAATTTATAAATGTATATAAATATAAATGATAAACTTTAATATAACTTATATATATAAAGAGACATGGTGGTGCAGTGGTTAGAATGCAATATTGCAGGCTAATTCTGCTTACTGCCAGGAGTTTGATCCTGACTGGCTCAAGGTTGACTCAGCCTTCCATTCTTCCAGTCAGTAAAATGATGACCCAGATTGTTGAGGGCAATATGCTGACTCTGTAAACTGCTTAGAGTGGGCTGAAAAGCAGTGTGAAGCAATATATAACTTTAAGTGCTATTGTTATTTATATATTTATTTATTTTGCCATTCGCTAAATAAATAAATATATAAATAACATAACGTTAAAGGTTTATGATCTTGTGGTGCCACATTACCAGCTATTCAGGGCCACATGCAACCCATGGACTATGGCTTGGACACAACTGTAATAGAACACAATTAGACCAAAGATGCTAGTCAGGCAAAAAGTTGCTCTTTGTCTAATGTGCAATTAATTGAAGGAATTTGTTTTCAGAAGACATCTCTTAGATGAGATGGCTTTTAAAGGGTCTTTTGATACATTCATGGAACATAGCTCCATCATTGGCAATTAACAAACATCAATGATTGTTCATCTCTTTAAACACCTATTTTTGGAAGCAAAATCAAGAGAAGAGCTTGGAGTAGTTGACCATGGTGGTTAAGAAGAATGCCAAAACTTTCTGTTCAGTTGAAGTTTCTTTATGCTTTCACTTGTTTAGGTTCAAGAGGAGTCCTAGGAATGATTGAGATTGCCACCTAAATGACTCTAAAACAGCAGCATTGCTTGCATTATTTGATCCTTGGGACAGATCACCTGTCCGAGTAGACCAGTGTTTCTTAAACTTTTTTTTTTCCCACAGCACCCCTTTCTCACTTTTAAAAGCTATGGAGGACCCAAAATATTTTTTTGTTTGTATGGGCAATCAATATTTACTATATTAAAATTTAAAATTGATGCATTTGCTGCTGCGATTGCTTCTCGTGATTGTTTGATGAGGTTCTGATATTGTATTATTTTTCAACATAGGTGGGTAAATAACTTTGATTTTGCAGATTGCAGAGCCTTAGGAACCCACTTCAATAAACCCCAGAGTAGAATGTACTCTCCTAGGTGGAATAATTGTCTGATTGGAGAAAAGGCATGGATAACTTAATTATTTCATCTTTCGTGCCTGCCATGCTAGTCAAAAAACAATGAATTTAGAAATACTGTAATAAGTGTAAAGGAGTAATTGATTAATATCCACTGATGTATCTAAGCCCCACAGAAAACAGCATACAAAAAAGTATCTATACAACATCTCACAAATAATTCACATACGTCTGCTTGGTAGTGTAACTTTGGTAAATGTCTTCGCTTCGAAGAGATCGATCAGCCAAGCTGATTTTGTGTGGTTTTAATAAAAAAACCTTAGAAAATTGATAAAGAAATCCTTGTGTAAATATTCAGTGTTAAGACTTCCCTGCTGTTTATTGATCTCTGTGATTGACATAATACAATATAAATGCCATCATTATTAGAACTCCTCAGCTTTAGTGACTTGAGAAGTGAGCATATGTCCACTGTTGTTAGAAGATCACATGAAAAAGATGACTTAACACAAAGGTGGAGCTTCTCATGGCTTCCAGCCAGGGATGGTATTCACTTACCTTCGCTACCGGTTTGCAAATCTGAGCACAAGTGCATGCATGCGCACTATCAAAAATGGGATGTGATGATGTCCAGGCTGGTGGGCGGAGCCTCCCACAGCTACCGCTACTGGTTTGCCCAAACTGGATTGGAACCGGCTAAATAGCACCACTGCTTTCAGCAGAACAAAAAATGAGAGGTGCTGAAAGTTGTAGAAGACATCTGAAAACACTTTCTTCTCATTCCAGATCTAATACAGGTAATCCTCGACTTGCAACCACAATTAAGCCCAGAATTTCTGTTGCTAAGTGAGACATTGGTTAAGGGAATTTTGCCCTATTTTACGACCTTTCTTGCCACCATTGTTAAGTGAATCACTGTTAAGCAGGAGTGAAATCCAGCAGGTTCTGACAAGTTCTGGAGAACTGGTCGTGGAAATTTTGAGTAGTTCAGAGAACTGGTAAATACCGCCTCTGGCTGGTCCCACAGTGAGGTGGGAATAGAGATTTTTCAGTATCCTTCCCCCAGGAATGGGGAAGGAATGGGGATTTTGCAGTATCGTTCCCCTGTAATGGGGTGGAATGGAGATTTTGTGGTATCCTTCCCCTGCCTCCCACCAAGCCACACCCACAGGACCGGTAGTAAAAAAAATTGAAACTCACCACTGATCAGCGGGGAAGCCAAACCAAACCAAATCCAAATCAAGTCCACTGCTTGGTGGTTCGGATGGTCCACTTCCTTATCGTTTGTACAGTGGTTCTAAGTCAATATGTTCATTGATGGACCCATTGGTAGGATGCCAGGCTTTGATAAAGTTGCATTCCTGATGCATTTTGGTGTGGCCGATGACTTTGGATTTGTCCAAGTTGAACTGGTATTGTTTGTTATCACTGTGACTTATGATCAGGGACTTTGGGTCATGCTGTTTGACAGCCAGCTAGTGTTCCTGGATTCTGGTTTTAAATATTCATATTTATTTATATTTGTGTTTTTTAATTAATTGGGCCAGTCACATTCTTTCAGTCCTACTCAACTCAGAGGGTGCTTATTTGTGAGGAAAATAGAAGGAGGAAGGAGCATTATGTTTGTTCGCTGTCTTGATTATAAAATAATAAATGTGGGAATTAAAAATCTAATTAATGAATGTAAAATATTCATAGATCTTGTTTCATAGATCTTATATATGCTAACAGATCTTTTCTCAGATGCACGCTGGGTACCAATCAGGGGTGGGTTCTACTTACCTTTCCTACCGGTTCTGTAAGTGCACGCACTTTGTGCATGGTTGGCGTGTGCGGAGTGTGCATTCGGCGCGTGCGTGCCGAATGGGCACTCCTGTGCATGTGCAGAAGCAAAAAAAGGCTCAAAAAAGCTTCCTGCACATGCGCGTAAGTGCGCTACGCGCAGGGACAGGTAAGTACGGGCGCGCAGGGGGGGCCTTCGGTCTGGTAGTATAGAACCGGTTCGGTGACATCGCAGTGTCACCGCTACCTATTCTATAGAACCGGACCGAACTGGGAGCAACCCACCACTGGTACCAATCCTTGAATATAGAAAGCCCCAGTCAAAGAGTGAGTTAGTATAAATTCTCATATATATCAATAGTTATCATTCAAGGCAGAAAAAATAATTCATGAAGTAGTTTAAAAATTACTTCAGTGTTTTAGATTTTCCCCACATATCTTTTGCTAACTGGATCATTGACTTGAATGGAGAGAGTTTGATGGACAAATCATTGCAGTGAGAGTTGTTCAAGAGTCTTAAAAAGATCCAGCATGCTAAAAAAAAAAATCATGCTGACCAAATGCCTGGCAATTATATTTTTAATAATTTTTCTTCATTTACCCAAAATCTTGTGTTTTGTATGCTTATGCTGATCATCTGGCAAAAAAAATAAAATCAAAATGGAACATGGTTTGACGTTTCAATTCCTGAGTCAAAAAGGAAATTCATATATACTGTATTAAGCAAGATTTTTCTTCATGCAGTGGAAGCTTTTCCATTTGGGGACTGGATGAATATGACTAAAGCTGTTTTATAGATCTCCTTGGACCATGCTGACACGCACACTCAGGTTGTTGACAGCAAAACCCCTGCAGATTGCTTAGGGGCATTTCTGCATCCCTTCATCTCTTGCTATGATCAGAATTTTTTAAAAATTCTCCTTGAAGTTTTGCGGGTGAAGGTTTGAAAGGCAAATGCTTGTAAAAAAGTGTTTTCAGTGCATTTGATTGGGAAAGCTGGAAAAAATGGTATTGGTAACCTTAAAAGAGAAAGGGCAAACCACTTGAATCAACCACAGGGTTGGTTTTTATCTCCACATGCTTTTTTGCTTCTGTGTGTTTGGCAAGTTGTCTTTTTCGGTGATCCCGGCCTCTTATTTTCTGCACAGTCCATGGCTCTCATGGGAAAGACATTGTCTTACAGAGACAGGGCAGGAATGAACAGAGGCGGTGTGTTATATACAACAGTGGTGGGATTCAAAAAGTTTTACTATCGGTTGTGTGGACGTGGCTTGGTGGGCGTGGCAGGGGAAGGATGCTGTAAAATCTCCATTCCCACCCCACTCCAGGCGAAAGATACTGTAAAATCTCCATTCCCTCCCCACTCCAGAGAAAGGATACTACAAAATTCCCATTTCCTCCCGATCAGCTGGGACTCGGGAGGCAGAGAATAGATGGGGGTGGGGCCAGTCAGAGGTGGTATTTACCGATTCTCTGAATTACTCAAAATTTCCACTACCGGTTTTCCAGAACTGGTCAGAACCTGCTGAATACCATCTCTGATATACAAGCATAGATTGCTATCTAAGCAGGGTCTGACCAGATTAGTACTTGGAATGCAGACTAGCAGAAAAGTTTTATTAAACCAGCAAATTGAGGTGGGGGGGATTCCAGAAGAAAGCAATGTTAAACCATTTCTGTACAGTGTTAAAGAAAACTACCTGGATCTGTCCACAGAATCAGCAAGAGTTGGTTATATGTTACATATAATATAAGGCAGGGGTGTCAAACTCATGATGACATGTCGTCACATGATGTATGGCAACTTTTCCCCCCTTCGCTAAAATGGTGGGCATGACCAGCACATGACTCATCCATCAACAGCACTCCTGTTGACTGACAAGGGACCCATTTCCCAGGCTTTAATCACTTCCCTATTTGTTTTGTACCTCTTGTCCAACAATCTTAGTAGCTGTACAAAAAGTAGCATCCTTGTTCATTACAGTGTGAGGCTACCAATGAGTTTGGGTTTCCTTGTCTGACTCCTTGCTTGTGTTCTTGCAATCTGGTGGTTAGCTTCTCCTTCACCTCTTCCATTTTTCAAACAGATATTATATTATTTCTAAATGCTAAACTGTCACATACTAATAATTATACACACACACACATACTCACGAACACGTATAATTATATACATACATTAACACAACAGGATAGATTGGGAAAATTGGAAAAATCAATTTGGAAAATAGAACTATATCTTGTTATATGTGTCTGCCTTATAACCATTCTGGAAATCTTCAGGGCTGCCACAGCAAGGCTGGTTGCTGCTGTGGGAACATAAGGGGGGAGATAGAGGTAACGGGGATTGTATTCAAAATAACATTCTTTCCCATGGGAGCCAAGGATGTCCCTACCAGGTATTTGGAAGGTGTGGGCCAAAGGCAGTTGAAGGAGGACTGTGACCTGATTGTGATGGACTTATTAAGAAGGGGAAAGAACTTTGGGTTTTGATTTGGGTAGGGAAAACCAGGTCATTCAGTCGGGTTTTCACCAGCTGTGCCAACATGGCATTCCTAATTCCTACATCACATCTTTTATAATATATTATATTGTTTTTGTAGTTTTGCAGTATTGCTTAAAGATTAACAGTCTAATGTTTAGATAATTTAGACCATTGAAAATAAAAGGACAATCAGTATTCATTATGATTTAAAATGTCACTGTTAATGAATATTAACGTTATTTAGGATTTTTAAAATCCAAAATTGAATATCACATTAAAAAAAATTGTGTGAAAGAATTTCTTGTAAAATGAAGTTTTCAGATTTAAGCTGATTACTTAGTATTAAGGTCTTCACTGTTTTATTACTTTATATTGTGCTATATTTGCATATTGGAAAAAAAGAAAAAAGATGAACAAAACAAATCTGGCAATGATTAAAATACAATTGAAGAAAGGAAGTGAAAAAGAAAAGGAGTATTCAGAGGCTCATCCTCTCACTTTTCATCATTTGTTCTGAATGTGTAATTGCTGAAAAGGGGCAAGATGAAAACTCAACAGATGGTGTTGGTCTTTTTCACCTCCCCATAACTGCAGTACTGAAGTGGGACGGCTACCACAAAATTAAACGTGTATTTTTTTCCCTTTAAAGAAAACAAGAAAATAGATATATTTCCATTGGTAAGAATGGAATAATAAACTCAATGTCCTTATTTTACTAAATCTCTCCACATCCCAACTTTGGCAAAACAGCACAGGAAATTCGGAGTCTTTCCCATAATATTATTGTCAGAATATTCATGAACTGGAATAGAGACATGGTAACAAGGTCAGCCAATGAATAGGCATAGCAACTGGATCAGCCAATGGGGACTGTTTGGAAACTGAAACAGTATTTGCTGGAGGCATCAGGGAGCCTGGGTGTGGCTTAGCAAACAAGTTTGGTTGAGTCTGTCTGCTGAATTGAAACTGAAACTTATCTCTGCTGTTCTCTCCTCTGCCTGTGTTTTTGGTTTTTTTTGCTTGTAACTCTCTACCACGTTGGAAGAATCTGCTGTTGGTATTGTATGTTTTATTATGTATATAAAGTTAATGAATCCTGCTGTATCAGTTATCTGTGTATGTTTTCCTGGATGTGATTTCTGCAACAAACTCTGACAATTATGTATTCTGTGGTATCACCAGCTAAAATAAGTATTTTTGGCTTTTAGCTGCAGAAAGCCAAATGTGGGCCTAAAGAATGAGACACAGGATCGAGGATCACATATTATGACCTTCTCATATATGTTGGTTCCACACCCTTAGCTGAGTCTTTTTTCTATTGAATGACCTTTGGGTCATCTTTGATGACCCTGTCAAATGGGGGTTGTGGGAGCCTATAAGTATATAAGAGCGGTGGGGGCTTGCTTATTAAATGTCCTCTCCAGCGATGTGGAAGAGAAACATTCAGGAATTCATCAATTCATCCATCCATCCATCCATCCATCCATCCATCCATCCATCCATTCCGCTGTTACTTGTACTTATACTGTTTGTTCATTTATTGGCTTTGTAATATACTCAAGAAAGTCCTGTTGTTCCCTGGATTAGGATAGAAAATCCAATAAGTAAGCAGTTTCTGGTTGTACTAATTAACCCAGACTTGTTTAGATCAGAAATACATTGATTTACAATTCTTAGACCACTTCATGGGGAATTACTTCTTTTCATAAAAAGAATGTGTTTATGTACTTATAAAACTCTTAACAGGAGGCAGAAAAAATAAAACATTTGAGATAAATCCTTTGTCAACCCTGAAGCTGACCTGGCTGAAGTCATCTTGGAGCTTCAGTGTTGCCACACTGGAGCTGAGGGATAGGGAGATGGGATTAGAGATAGCTGGGGTTGTGTAGCACAAAATACTTTCACCTGGCAACCAAGGACATTCTCACACCTGGACAGAGGAAGGAGGAATGATGTCACCAGACCTACAGACCAGTGGTGGGTTGCTCCCAGTTCTGTCCAGTTCTTAGAACCAGTAGTAAAACCAGCAGGAGGCTTCGCCCACCTGCCCCAATGACATCTTGGGGCAATCTGAGCATGTGAAGAAGCTTCTGCACATGTGCAGAAGCAAGTGTGCATGCGCATGTGTGTGCTTCCATTGCGAACCGGTAGTAAAGGTAAGTGGAACCCACCCCTGCTACAGATGCTACTATGATTGGGCCATGTGACTGATTGTTTGGGTTTGAGGGAAACAAGGGTTTTTATTTTTAAGTAGGTGAAAACCAAGAGGTCCCTCAGAGTGTCGACCCCTTTTCCGGGGCTTGCCATACCTGGGAGGAAACAGCACAGCAGGGAAAGTGGTGGGCGGAGCAATGAGAGCAGTGGTGGCAGGAGCAGCGATGGAGGCAGCATCTCAGCAATACCAGGGTTCCCTCCATCTCCTTTGGCATCATCGAGTACATCTGCGGTTTAGGTAGATTTGCTCTGGGTATCAGTTCGATGGTGCAGTCCGTGGGGCGGTGGGGGGGGGGTAACACCTCACACTCTGCCTCACTGAATACCTCCACCAGGTCTGTGTACACTTGAGAGAAGATAGAACCCCCTGAGGTGTGACACCCACTTTTCTGTGGGCTGAGACAGAGTTGGTTTTCACCAGATATGTGCCAAATTGATATTTCCCATAAAGCTATTCTTTGAGAAATTCACCTGCCTCAGAGTTTTTGCTCACAATGGCTCTATTACTTGGAATCCTGACATTCTTCTTTATGAAAGGCCATTAGCCATTTCCTTTAGGATCCACTCTCCCCATTCTTCTTCAAGATTGGTTTAGAGATATTTCTAAAGGGGATTTCTAAATCTAAACATGTCTAAAATAGGCTACTTCTAGGTAAGTACTAATAGCCCTAATGCATAGCATTATCCTATATATGTCTATTTGGAAGGCCGATAGATGCAGAAATCTTATTTCCATGTTATTGTGTATAGCAGTGATGAAGATGGTGTTATCCACTCATTACTGGATTAGAAGATCCAGAAGCTCACTGGTGAGAAATAGTGAAAGATCCAGAGTGATCTTCTCTGCATTCCTATGTCCTTGATAAAGCTACAATTCTATACACTAGGTCAGGGGTGTCAAACTTGATTTCCCTGAAGGCTGCATCAGGGTTGTGTTTGACCTTGGGGGGGCCGGGATGGGCATGGTAAGGGGGGCGTGGCCACAATGGCAAGCTCAACATCACTCCTGTCGGGGGTGCCGGTGGTGGCCCAAGTGCTCTGCCAGTGAAAACAGGCTTCCAAGTTCCGTTTTCAGCTGCCACAGCCTCCTGCAACCTTCTGCCCATGAAAATGGAGCAGAGGCTTCAGGAGACTGTGGCAGCTGAAAACGGAGCTCGTGAGCATGCTTTCGCTGGCAGAAGCACCGCAGGCCAGTCCTTTGCTGTTTCCAGGGCAGCCCCGCAGGCCAGATCTAAGTACCCCACAGGCCGGATCTAAGCCCTGGGCCTTGAGTTTGATACCCCTGCACTAGGTAGTAAAAGCTCTCCAGGTTCAGATATATTCAGATAAGAATTTTCCCCTGCATTTTTTTAATTTTGCAAATTATGCCTGCATTCTGCTATTGATAATGGTTCTGAATTTATTGGCTTTAGAGGTAAACTTCTAAACACTGATCCTATACTCATTCTAAATTAGAAGTAGTCAACTAGCTGCCCTTCAGACATTTTTTTTTACTATTTTGTGTTGCCATTGGTGATGCTGTTTTGAACTAAAAGCCTTTCAATGCATCTGGAGGACACTAGTGTTTTTTCTTCTTTTTCTTTTGCTCTAAACACCATCAATATGAAAGACACGGCATGGCTAAGAAAAGTGTCCTCAAAGAGAACATAGACGTAATCATACTTTTAGCTTTATTGCCTTTTAGACAGAACTATTATTAAGGCTGAGTTTTCTCTGAAACAGATTTCTTAGCCATGTCATTTCTCCTCAGTTATGAATGCTGGAATATATGCTACAAAAATAATTTTCTTGGAAATCTGATGTAAGAAAGTACCGGAGATACAATCAACCTTGTTGCTTTTCTGAAAGGCCCTGAGGATATGGTTTTATCAGCAGGCCTGGTGATCAGGAATGGAGACGGATCCGATCAAGTGGTTGATCTGATTGTGTTGTTGGGCTGTGTTTTTGTGTGTGGTTTTTATGTTGTGAATTTTTAATGTTGCAAGTGTGCTTTGGGCAGTCATATAAAATTGTTAAATAAATTAAAAGTAAATATTATGGGTATAGAAATCAACCTAATTTCTCTGCTTATTATGTATTTGTGTATAGATTCCTTTGATGCTAGTCCCAGTTTCAATTGCATTGCATTCTTACATCTGAAGCCAAGGCTGTGACTGTGATAATGGATAAGATGTGTTCCATCCCCTTCAAAATATTACTCAGCCTTCTCAAGTCGTGGAGGATTTATACTCACAAGGACCTATCTTTCAACTCACAATATGTGTTATTCAAGTGACATTACTCATGCTTCTATTGAAAGCAATGCTTTTCTTGATGTTCTCTCCCCTTTTCATCATGCCTGTAAAAAGTTGTCTTCTTTGCTTCATTTAACAATTTCACATTGATGGCCAAGAATGGCAAGCCCCCTTGATTGTTGAATAAATGAAATGATCAGCTGGAATAACACTGTATGTCAAATTCACAGCTCCAAAGAATTTCTTGTGACATTGTCTATATTTATTTCATCATGAGATATGACAGAGATATAATTTCTCTGCGCTACAATGACGTCTACAACAAATGTCATGCAACATAATTTAGGTTGTGGTGGATGCGCACACACAGAATAATCACAGAAGGAGCTGTAAATTTAAAAAAAGGTGGGGAACTTTGTTGGGTTTTGAGTTATATTTCATTTTACTTTTTTTCAAGAAGAATAAAAATGTACATTTGTCCAATGGATTCTCAACTAAAATGTGATAAACCTACATAGAACATTGTTTTTCTAGTGATTGATTTGTATTTATTCCACTGTTCCTTGAGAGGCTGAAGGTGACAAACACAGACATCTCTCCTTATTTTATCCCCCAAACAGCAATATAACAGAATAACAGAGTTGGAAGGGAACTTGGAGGTCTTCTAGTCCAACCCCCTGCCTAGGCAGGAAACCCTACACCACTTCAGACAAATGGCTATTCAACATCTTCTTCAAAACTCCAGTGTTGGAGCATTCACAACTTATGGAGGCAAGTTGTTCCACTGATTAATTGTTCTAACTGTCCAGAAATTTCTCCTTAGTTCTAGGTTGCTTCTCTCCTTGATTAGTTTCTATCCATTGCTTCTTGTCCTACCCTAAGGAGCTTTGGAGAATAGCTTGACTCCCTCTTCTTTGTGGCAGTCCCTGAGATATTGGAACACTGCTATCATGTCACCCCTTTTATTATTTTAGAATAACCAAAATTTTGAGACAGTAGAAAATAAATAACCAAGTTAGTCAAGATGTCAGCGTGTCCCTTGTTTGAGATGATAGAAGCGGTAGTCCATCTATCTTGAAGTGATCAGGTTTGGAAAACTGGCATTATGTCATTTAGAAGGCATCTTACCGCATGAAATGATACTCAAGTAATAATTGATTTATCTACCGCTCTATTTATTGAAAGAGCCCTCAAATAATTCTTATTTTGTAGGAATGGCTTGAAATATTTTGCAAATGCTGATGAAGGTGGAACTAGGGTTTTTTGACCCTAGTTCCTTTAAACCTGATGCAACCAACTGACCACACCAGCACATAAGACATATATAAACTAAAGAGAACAAGATACTTCTACGGAAGACCTGCTGATGATGTTACCTGGCCTGGTAATGATAGGTTTGGGAGCTAAATCACAAGCTCGGAGAGCAAACCACTGCCAAAATCTAAAACTGGAGCTACAAGTATTTTCTATTATTTCAACATTGAATTACAGTTTTTTTTCCCCATTTTCTAAGCATGCCTGTGAAAGTAATAAGAAATCATATAAACATTTTCTGTTGTTATGGTCTCTGTGGGTTTTTGCCTTTAAATTATTTTTGCATGTTATATATTATAAATTAGGCTATATTGGTAAATTGGGCTATATTACAATTTAAAGACAGAGCTGCACATCTGGAAAAGTATCTTAGTTTGTGGGTTCTTTGTCACCCAAGTTCCCATGCAAGTTTGTATGTCTCTGTGAAAGAGGATGAGTAGTAACATTCCAGGTTTGTGGCAGCATTGAGGGATTGTACCCAATGTTCCCTAAAGCCTGACCTTAGCATTGTATGGACATTATAATAAACATTCATAGATATGAGAATCTGATGTGACAGCCCCATTCCTCATTAAGATGTCTGAAATAAGTTATAGTCTTTTGTTAAATGTTTTGCGGTTACCTGACACATCAATTTTTTTCTCCTGATATGAAGCACCAAGTGATATTATACAATCTTCCCATGCTCCCAATAAAGTTTAATCATATGGGACTCAAATTGCATAGTTCAATCAAACCTGTCATTTCACAAATTCCCTCTGGTGGTTTCCTTGCATGGCAGATTCCCATGCCGGCATAGGTGAATTTTGCTCTTTAGATTTTTTACCTCGTGTCCTAGAATAATGGCAAATCAATCTAATGCTGCTTCTGATCAGAAAAAAGGAAATTAAGGAGACAGTAGGGTTGGCTTCAGCAGTGGCCTATGAAATAATAAATTAAAAACATTTTGTGACAAATCAGAAATACAATTCATTATGCAGACTTATCTAATACTTCACTTGATATTTGCAGTAAAACACTGCAAAATAAATTGATCTCTTGTAAAGGACAAATATTTTGTTTTGTGTATTTTTTATTTTTTTTGCTTTGATCAATTCCTAATTTGTGTCTAGGTGTTGTGTGGATGAAAGAAGCAAAAGAAATAAGATGATGCATAAGATATGACTTGTATGTGGTATTAAATGAAGAGGAAATATCTTCAAAGTCATAATTCCTTTTGTATTTTCCACCCAAATGTATTATGCACAGTAGGAACTTTTATCCAGAATATGTAAACTAGAATGAGCTCAAGAGCTTTGATAAAGCATTAGCGCATATTTGACAACTGCATTAAAGTATGATCAAAAAGTATATATTCATTGCAAAAGCACATATTCGGTACAAAATAGAGTGTAAAGAAATTGTTTTAAATTCAGCTAAATCCAGCAGGGGGAAAAAAACATTTTGATTAATTATAGTTAAAAATAGAAAATTTCTTGCGATTCCCTACCTGTTTAATATATTGTTCAATTATATGTTTCATGATTTAATATATTAAATTTACAATAATTCAGTAGCAAGCTGATTAATATGTGCTCTCTGGATGACAGGAGAAAGAGAAAACATTACAAATAATTACTACATCATATGGTTTGCTTATCTTGTTTTTTTCCTGTAGCATTAATTTAAAATGCCAAAATATATATCAAAATACA
This sequence comes from Grayia smithii, assembly GCA_032468115.1. Lineage (NCBI taxonomy): Eukaryota > Metazoa > Chordata > Lepidosauria > Squamata > Grayiidae > Grayia > Grayia smithii. Next base: position 152,222 of record JANHFM010005029.1, on the reverse strand, counting down.
ATCAAACTTTCTTCTCTGTACAATTTTCATAGATGCAAGATTTATGATTGAATTGGGTCATTAATATAAACATGAAATGTCACCCACTGGCCTGATTAGTAAACTGATATTTTATCTAATAGACTGCATTTCTCCAGGGGAATGTTAGCGGTAACACTTTTGTCATGTGACCTGTTGGCCTTTACCATTTTCCTAAATTTGTCTAAAGGGAATATGGAAATATCTAAATCCACAAAAAACCTGATGAGATCCTGATTGTCAGAGACTTTTTTATTTTTAAAAGGATTTCTTTTACAGCCTATTCTGCCAAATAGGCTGTAAAAAATGTTTTTAAAAGGAACGGCTCCTAGGATCGCAGGGCTGAGCTGAGCCCTGTGATCTTTGGAACTTTTTTTACTTTTAAAAGGATTTTTTTTACAGCTTATTCTGCCAAATAGGCTGTAAAAATTTTTTCCCTATCAGTTCTCATGCAATTTGATTAAAAAGAATTGTCTTTGAAATCCCCCCCCCCAGAAGAATGTATTGATGAAATTCCCCTGAATGCAGAGGTTTTGCACTTGTTGAGTTACAAGGTGGCCAAGGGTAAAGGAGATTAACAGCTTTTCTGCTTTACTGGGCTTCAGTTAACTGCTGTAGCAGATAGTGCTGAGGGATGATTCCCATTGGGCTATTCTCCATTTGGAAAGATGGGCCCTCAAAGAAGTTTCTGAATTAGGGAAGTCTCTCTAAAGCAAGGTAACAGGAGAACCTCCACCATTTCTGACAAAAGAGTAAGCTGCATCATCGCAAAGAGGCAGGAGTGTACAAAATATTTCATACACAAAACATTCACATGAAACTTGTACTTCTGGGCAGAGCTGTCTCGGTGGGAAAGGAGCTTTTTTGTGCCTTTAATTGCCCAATATTATAGAATCATAGAGTTGAAAAGATCTTAAAAGTCATCTAGTCCAACTCCCTTCATACTGCACCATTCTTGCTACATATCCAACCAACTCACTTCCCCTCTTCCCATTCCTCCCTTCCCCTTAGCTGCCTCAACTTCAAACATAGCATAGCCAATCAGTTTTCCAGTCTGAGCCCTTCAATCTTCCCTATTGGAAGCTTGGGAAAGGGAAGTACTGGGAAGATTGATGGGCAGACAGGAGGAGGAGGAGGAGGAAGAGGAGGAGGAGGAAGAGGAGGAAGAGGAGGACGAGGCATTCAGTTTGGCTTCATATATCCTTCAAATTCCTGTAAAACTCAAGATATACAAAATATTCTAGGGCAGGCCTGTCAAACGTGATTACATTGAGCGCCACATCAGGGTTGTGTTTGACCTCAGACACCAGGGTGGGTGTGGTCAGGGTGAGCATGGCCAGCTTGATGTCACTCATGTCAGGGGTGCTGTGGTGACCTGAGCACTCTGCCATCAAAAATGGGCTCCTGAGCTCCATTTTCAGCTGTGACGGCCTCCTGAAACCCTCTGCCAGTGAAAAAAGGAGCTTGGATCTCCCAAGCTCCATTTTCACTGGCAGAGGCCAGTCCTTCACTGTTTCCAGGATGGCCTCGCAGGCCAGATCTAAGCACCCCGCAGGCTTGATCCGGCCCATGGGCTTTGAGTTTGACACTCCTGTTCTAGGCTTTGTTCTGCTGAACTGCCACACTCATTGAAGGGTTTAACAAACTGACAGTGTCAACCCCTTGAAGTAGACCAGAAAAGAAGCATAAATCTTTACTGAAAGGTTACAGTAACCGAATCTTGCAAGTTGGAAAGTATTTGTTCCCTCCCTTATTTTCCAGAAAAACAGGGAGAGTGTTTTTGAAACTCTTCCTACTCCCTTTCTGTTTCTCTGGGCTGAGATACCTTTTGTATGACCACTGTTAGGCTGCAGCTCTTATTCCTGTCTCCCAAGGTCATCCCCACATACAAAATGCTTGTTTCATGTTCAAAACAAAACACATTTTCTGTTTCTGCTACTCCTAGAGACAAGTTCAAAAGAAATTCTCAAGTAGGTTGAGAACAAGAAAACAAAACTAATTTAAAAAAGGAAAAAAGCTTTGGAGAAGAGAGTTTTCAACAAAACATTAAACTATATAAAGTTTCTGAATTAAATTAAATCCTTGTCAGGAGACCATCACACAACTGGTAGCTCTGAGATTAAAGAATGATGTTTTTCCTGTTAGAGATACTTTTTATATAGAACTTTGAGGCTTAAACAATTGTAAGCCACTAAAAATATATGTGTTTTATTCCACTACAAGGCAAAAGACTGTTACATTCAATAACGCTGTATAATAAGAACTAAAGTTTCACTTTAGAATTTCCAAATTTATCTAATCTCATACTTGTCCTGAAACATATACAGTACGTAATTAGTTGTCTTTGCAATCTTTGCACATGGAGACATTTTTAAACACAATTACTTTATGAAATCAATGCCAGATCTGCAGTTACAAAAATGAGTGTGGTTGAGAAAAAGATGAAATATTTGGGGAAAAAGAGATGATTTAGGGACACAGTGTCCCATACCCAAACTAGGAGATTATCATATTGGTCACAGAGCTAACTCTTCTCTATATCATGTGACAATACTTAACCAACTCTGGTTAATCTTGAAAAGCGAAGCAAGGCTTTGGGACATAATACTTTGATGGGAGACTTCCAGCATTTCCTAGAGATGTATGCTAAAGTTGAAAAAAACATATTTTTGAAAGACAATGACAAAATACATCCATGCCACTTCCAAGAAAACACCATGTGCTCTTATACTCATCAGGAGCTGAACCTCACACAATTGAGACTTTCATTTTACCTAACTCAACAAAATAAAACATTTCAAGTACAAATTATGGATTATTTTTATTTGTAAACTGTTCAATGTCATGCAAATGTGATGGGCAGTACAAAAATTGGATAAATTATTCCGATGACACAGAAACGTTTTCTGCTCCTTTGGTGCTGATGAGGACAGCATTAATCATTGTTGAGGAAATGCTCCTACTGATTTTACATCCCAGCCACTACAATCCATTAAAACTACATAGCAATATTGATCCATACATTTTTCTGCTATCTTGAAAGATACAGTTACAGTTTTAAATAGCCTTCTTCAAGCATTCTAAAGCACGCAATATCAAATGAAACAGAATTAGCATATTAATAGTATGTAAAGTAGAAATTTTCTACTTTCTGAAGTAGAAAACTTTCATTGTCACAGTTTCACACTTCACAATGTAGATTGAAGATATGATGTTATCAAGATGTATTGTGGAAATTTCTTGGACATCTTCCCTACTTCAACCTGATAATAATGATTATGAAGAGAAGAGGTGAAAAAGCAGTGATGGGACCAAGCATAGTTTATTCCTTTCTTGTACATTTGTTTTTTCTACATTTCAGGCTGCCTAATTCATGCTAAAGAATACATTAATGCAGAAAATAACTATGAAAGATAGAGACAGTACACCAGTAACAGTTTTCCCTTTTGCTTTTGAATTTTACAAATTTAATTTGATTTGATTGCCAGTGGTCAATGTTATTTCTTTATAAACTCCCTTTATAGAACCTACATATACTATTTTATCCTAGCTAATGCATTAAAATTAAAATTGTTTCCTAAAATACAGGATCTCATCACTTTGAATCTTATGGTTAAATATTTTAACCATTTCAATATACCGTAATTGTGATAACAATTACAATCCCAAATTAAACACCTGTTGGGGAGGAAGGTAAAATAAACACAAAACATCACACACACACACATTATTCAAAGGTATCATTTGAAACCTTTCAAAAATACTTTTGAATGATTTATGCAAATTTATATAATGCAAATATGTTAGTCTGGAAACTGAAAGAAAGCAAGAGTAATTATAAATTACTTATTTTTCTATGTGGAAAGCATTGTGCAATTTAAATGTGCAAAATAACAGAAAGAATTCACAGATGTGGATTTAGCTACCGGTACGTAAAAACATATCTAGCTACATGCTCTGTGTAAGTACTTAATAGTTTTATAAAATATCACATATGAAGCTACTCAGCTTGAATTCAGTGGCCACCATCAAGCAATGCTACATTTAGTAAGTTTCACTGAATTCCATGAGAATTATTTCTTTTACATTAGCTTGTGGAATGATTTTGAAATTCTTGAAATGAATATACTTAACTTAAACATTGGATCTAGAGACCACTCTGTGGTTTCGCCAACTTAATCAGCTCACTTGGTAATAGAATAGAAAATTCCAAAGATAGAAATAGATATAATAGATTTCAGCAGGGATTAAAATGCCTTTAATGCCTTATAAAACAATGTTTTATTTCCAGTTCTAAGTACTATCAGAAATGCTCCTTTTCGAAGCCTCTGATAATAGAGCAAATGTGTCCAAGCCAGAGTTGAAATACTTTCCCTACTATATAATTCAGACACTTCACTTCTATTATTCCATGATAAAAACAGTAAAGCAACCAATAATTTACACAGGTAAATTTAAAATCTATACACCTAAGAGACTGAAAAAGAAATGTCATCATTTATATAATCAATATACAATACAAGAAGTACAAAAGAAATCCTTACGTTAATATCACATACCTGTTTTTCAACTTTGGAAAGTTAAAAAGGAACCCCAGCTTCTGCATTTTTTGTGCAGCTCAAACTCATTTTTGTGTGAAGCTCAAAATCCAGATGGAATTAATTATAATTTGGAGCAGATGATATGGCAACAATGCAATCGACAACCAGAATCAAATCTTTCAGCCAGTGACAGCTTGTGACAAAAGGTCACAGAGCATCCATTGCAGAGATAACCACGTCTAATGAGCTTTTCATTAGTGTTGGATAAAAGATCTGAAGGATCTATCTAGATTAGCTGTCCAAAAGAAGGATGCTTGGCCATCTATATTAAATTATTTTTAGTGTAAGCAACATAGAAACAACATTCACTTCCCCTTATTAAATAGCCATATATATTAAATTATTGTTAGTGTAAACAACATGGAAAGAACATTTACAGTACTTCCTCCTATTAAAATCATCAAAATGATGGAAAATTGCATACCAGCCTGCGAATTTCCCGATCACAATCTCTCTTTATTCGGGTGATTTCTTCTTGATGTAGGTGATAAACGCTCCGTATCTCTGCTGCTTTTATTTTGTCAGCTTGAATGACTACCGATAAAGCTTCCTCCACTTGTTTCTTAGCCCCCTTCAGTTCCAAAATCTCCTGCTGCATTTTAATTTTCTCCACTTCAAATCCTTTCTTGGCCTCTTCTTTCGCTTCAGAGTAGAGCACCGTCTTAACTTTGTCAGGTGTCCCATCTCGCACAGCGTTAAGTACGGTTTGGAGTCTTTGAATTTCATTATCTTTAATTTTGATAACTCTAAGAAGCTCAGCCTCGTGCTGTCTTAAAAGTCCTTCGCGAACACCCTGGAGCTCTTTCATTTTTTCTTCATGAAGTTTAGCCTTGAGTTCCGTTACAATGACTATGTTTTTATGCTGTTCGTGTTCTTTAATCTGCCTAGCTTCTTGGTTTTTCTCCCTCTCCAATTTGCTGGCCTAAAAGACAAGGAAAGAACCTTCAGTGTGTTAAAATAGCATCTTACCACAGAATTATACGCATTATTCCATGTACTATTGAAAATTCTTATGCTTCAATTGGCAGGGTGATAATCCCTCAGATCACAAAAGATCAAAGGAAACTTATGTAGGCCACCCTAAGTCATTTTTTCAAAGTTTCTGTTATCAAAGTCTCCTAATTTTTTTTTCCTGTAGGGAATTCTTCCAATGACAAGCAGTCAGAGAAAATAAATTTTATGTGAATCCTATATATGGTAAAATTCCAAATCAATATAGCAGTGTATATAACAGGACTGGGTATATCTTCTGGACTCTTACCCTTCTTGGAAGATCCCATAACCAGTTGATTCCTCCAATATCAGAAATTCATGCATTTTCCTATTTTCCAATATCAGAAACCGATTTCATTTCATAGGAAACAATCCTTAGCTTTCTCAACAGTTAATAAACAGTGCCAGAAGTGAAAATATGACTAGCTTGAACCATGCTTTTAAATAACATACACACGATCTTTTAGTAGTGTCCTGTTAGGAATGAAACTGCTACAAGCAGGAGTTTAATAACTACAATGCTGCTGAGTTATTCAAAATATAATTTGTACAAGAATTTGGAGTCACATTAAAACTCCTAATTGGAAAAGATGCATAATTGCTGAACACTGGCCTATAATTGCTTGTCTGCAATTGGTATTAACAACATGCAAGGTATGCCTAACCCTAACAGATGGTTGATTTTTCATTAGTGACAAGTTGGTTTGCTATGCAAGCTGATTATATCGCCAGTTATAGCAATGTCCAATACGATCAATACTGTAATCTAAAACAGCTTTTATTTAATCTATATAACTGTTACAACTGGACAGGATAATGCTTAAATTTTAAGATGAACTTGCACAGGAATAGTGGGAAATAGTGGGATAATATATATGAATTGCAAAGCATCTAGATGCTTTTATTCCAAAGGGTTCTTTCCTCAAAAAGTAGTATCTAGTATGTAATTCTTAAATCTGAATTGGGTTGTTCAAGTATGCTCAAGTATGTTCTTCACTAAAATATTTAGGATTCTTTTTTTTAAGGTAAATTTAAAGATGGTAACTAATAGTGGCTTTTCTTGATCACATATCTTCTAGATCAGGGGTGTCAAACTCACAGCCTGCAGGCCGGATGTGTCACATGCTGCCCCCGCCCGGTTTAGCGAATGGGGAAAAAATCCCGATACATCATGTGATGCTGCCATGACAATGCAGGTTTGACACTCCCTGTTCTAGATGGAATGAACTACAGTTTCAAACAATTCTGGGAAATAATGACACTTGTTAACCCAATCAATGTAATACTATATGTATGCATACATATACAGACATTTACAAGAATCAGAATTTGTTTTACTTTATATTCATCCAGTCTAGCAGTTGGGGAGCTGAATGGAACAGATGGTCAAAGAGTAGTGAGAAATTATGAATAAAGTGTATGAAATGAGGCAGAAAACTAAATTCTGAAGAACAGTGGGTGGCTTGGGCAATGATATTGAAATGAAAGAGACATCCACTTTCCATGCCCAACATTTTAACTTTCTTCCAAGTAAAAAGCAGGAAGATATAACTGAACTGCGATGGACACATAGGTACTGGAATCCAGCAACAAGTAAGGATGGTACCATAGTTTTATATAAGGGAAATCTGCTGTGAAGGATGTTAAAAAATAAGCATATCCTGCCACGAATGGGTGTTCTAGCATAGCATTGATATGCTTTATCTACCCTTCTAAATGAGGCAATGTGTAGAGGACAGGTGAAACCCTACACCAATGGATTGGAATAACTTCCGCAAAACTGTTTAGTGAACTGTGAACCTCTACACATATTATTTGATTTAGCAAGTCATGGAAATAGAAAATATGGTTTAAAAAGATGGGCAGTTACTTGAGTCAAAGGGGAAAAAAGAGCAAAGAATAAAATGGTACTATGAACTTTTGATAGAGTTCAAGATCAAATCCAAGGAGCCCATTTTCCACAGATGGTAGTGATATTAATCCTATTCTAATCGGTGACTTCCGGGTGGAGCCGCGCCGGAGACAGCTGATAGCTGTCAGCGCGCTGTCCTGTAATCGGAGAAATCGGCTTTTTATCTAGCCGAAATCTCCGAAGAAGCTGATCCCTCGGGAGAAGAGGGAACAGCGAGCCCCCTGCAGAGAGTTGGGTGCCTCCAGATCCCCAGAAACATA
>JANHFM010005029.1:106878-118490 GCA_032468115.1 Grayia smithii | reverse complement strand
CCCCAGTGGCATTTTTACAAAGTCAGCTTATTGCCCCCAACAATCTGGGTCCTCAGTTTACCTACCCCAAAAGGATGGAGGGCTGAGTCAACCTTGAGCCTGGTGACATTCGAATTTGCACTAATTGCAGGCAGATGGAACTAAGTGGAATCACTTAGCCAGAGCACTAATTAAGTGCGCCACTTAGGCTCCTTTTAATATATAGTATACCTTTTAATCTGGTGGTGAGCAATGTGGAACCTTGGTCTCATTTCTAAACGCTATGCAAACAATCCGTTCAGACCTCTGGCAGATGCAACTTCTCTTGCCTACTAAGTAGAAATTAAGAGGCAGCAGTGCTGAAAAATGCACGACTGAAAGGAAAAAGGTAACCGAAAAAGAATTCAGAAAAAGAAACACACATCAATTTTCTCGGTTTAGTGGAGAATTATAAATATGTTCCATTCATAACAGAATAACAGAGTTGGCAGGGACCTTGTAGGTCATCCAGTCCAACCCCCTCCCATAAGCAGGAGACCCTACACCATTTCTGACAAATCATTCCAGTCTCTTCTTGAAAGCCTCCAGTGATGAACTTCTAAAGGGAACTTCTGTTCCATTGGTTGATTGTTCTCACTTACCAGAAAAAAACACACCTTATTTCTAGGTTTCCATCCATTATTCCTTGCCTGGCCTTCCTGTGCTTTGGAAAATAGGTTGTCCCCCACATCTCTCTGTGGCAGCCCCTCAAATATTGGAAAATATTGGAACGCAGCTATCATGTCTCTTTGAGTTCCTGCGACCGAAACGCAGCCATCTATCTCTACGTTAAGGCAATCGGAGAAATCACGCCCTATCCGCAAATACTAGAGGCGACCCCAAATTTAGATGCTTAATCGCGCGGCGAAAAGATCTTGGATCAGGCCAAACTCTGCTTGGCCTGTCAATCACCCCCCACTCCCTCTGCGAGGGGGAAGCGAAACCGCAGCTCACAAAGAGTTAATGTTCCCTGAGAGCCAAACGGGTAAACAACTCGGGCTGGGGGCCCGCCCGAGAAGAGCAGCGCGCGGGAGTAAGATGTGGAACACCAAGTTCTTAGCGCACCTTAAAGTTTAACCAGAGCCGAGGCGGGATTCCTTAGACTTCGTCCAATCGAGAACAGCTCCCCCCACCTACCGACCAATCCCGCCCCTTTGCCAACCCACTTCAGCCAATCCGGCAGAAAGCGAGAAGACGCTTAACAGCACGGCGGGCGGGCGCTTCTTTGTTTTGTTTAGATCCCGCAGCTGAGCTCCTCCCCCCCCCCAACCGAACGACTTTAAATGCATGGTGGGGACGGAGAAAGTCCCATTGGTTTCTAGAGACCGCGATCCTTCTCGCGGCTCGATCGGGTAGAGCGAACGAGCGAGGGAGGGATCCGAGCGCCTGCCGATCACCGCAGCGGCCGGAGCTTTAGTCTCCGCGGCCTCTTAGAAGACGCCTCCCCCCCCACCCTCCGGGTTGGCTTTTAACGAAGTGGGGAGGGGAGGAGGAGGGGGCGTGCCGAAGAATTGGTTTCGGCAGCCAATCGGGGCGCCCCGTTCCTTTTTTGACGTCACAATCCTTAGAACCTGCAGCGGCGACAACAATAACAATAGCAGGCGGGGATCGATTCCCCGGAGCCGAGCGGCCGAGCGGGAGCCTTAAGCGGAGCCAGCCGTCAAAACAGCCCGTCGCGTGTCCGCCGGTAGCGCTCGCTGCTGGCCGGAGCCGGAGCCGGAGCCGGAGCCGGAGCCGGAGCCGGAGCGGAACAACCCAAGCAGCAACTCAGGAGAGACCCCGAAATAGAAACACCTCTGTCCCGCCAACGATGTCCTCGGGCGAGCCCTCGGGGGTGCAAGAAGAGAATCTGCAGGGTAAGAGACCCTCCCTCCTTTAAAACCCACCGCAGACGGTGAAAATATAAGAAAAGAAGAAAATTGGACTCTTTTAAATACTGGGCCTTTCATAGAAAGGGCCTCTTAAGTTATACTTTCCTGGGCTGATTAGAAACAAGGCTTCCTAGATCAGGGATCTCCAAAGCAAAGCTGGCTGGGGAATTCTGGGAGTTGAAGTCCTCCAGGCTTAAAGTTGCCAAGGTTGGAGAACCCTGTCCTAGATCACCTTGTTTTGAAGCCCCGATCCCCCCACCCATGGCTTGGAATTAATATTAATATTCCCTCTAGGACAGGTGGTCCTCGACTTACAACCTCTCGTTTAGTGACCATGCAGAGTTACCCCACGGCACTGAAAAAAGGGACTTGCAACCATTTTTCACACTTACAACCGTTGCAGCCTCCCTATGGTTCACGTGATTTAGATTTGGATGCTTTTGACAACTGACTCGTATTTAGGACGGTCGCTATGTCCCGGGAACATGCGATTTCCCTCTTTTGCAATCTTTTGGCAAGCAGTCAGCCAGATTCACTTAACGACCATGGCACTAATATGACAACTGCAGCGATTGAGTTAACAAACAGGGCAAGAAAAGTGGTAAAATGGGGCAAAAACTCACTTAACCAATGTCTCACTTGGCAGCAAGTGAGTAATTTGGGCTCAGTTGTGGTCGTAAGTTGAAGACTACCTGTAATTAAAATTTCCCTAGATTTATTTCTGAAGGGCAGGAGAAACAAAGGATGAGGAAATACTGAATGCCCTGGAGTTACTTTTGTGTCATTCAGGGTTTCCTCTGTTTCTTAAGAGCTATCAAACTCTATATAGATTTTTATCTACTTCAGACTTTTTCTTGCCATTGAGTTGGCTTTTACCTTGGCCGGCTCAGAACCAGCAAGGGAAGATGGTTTTAAAATAGCCCATGTTTATTGGAAGGGGAGAAAAGGCAGATCTGTGGTTGTAACTTAGTAGCTGTGGCTGTGTGCTATAGTATCCTTGCCTATGTGACTCAGCCCTTTACTAATAGCTTTTATGGTTGTAAATAATTGGCCTTGGAAATTATTGACACATTGTGCTGGTTCAGAGCTGACATCATGGGATTTATAGCCCCATGTAGAAAAACTTGGAAGTAGATTGCAACATAAAAGGGACTTTCCCCCATTTTTAGATTATGTTTGTAATCAAATCATGCTAGAGGTTATCTTTTCCTGGGGTTTGGTCACATAATGTGCCAAAGGAAAAGTGAGCACAGAATTATTGTTTTCATGTTTTATTGCCATTGTTCATGAAGGAAACTATCAGTATTTTGTCCAGCTTGAGAAAAGTTCAGTAAATGTTTCCTTGAGCTTTCCAAATATTTGGTGTTTCTTACTGTTACTTGATATAAATACTTCCTTGGGAATCACTCTAATTGATTTTGGTTGAGCTTTTAATAGGCAGGTACGATGTGTTGGTAGGTTGATGTATATTCCACAGGATATATATATATATATATATTCATCCCTTAGTATACATGCACACTAGATATAATACAACCACACAATGTCACCTTCCCTTTCCATAAAAGAAATTTAAATTGAATCTTTGCTACTGGATGGTTAGGACTATAGAAGCAAATGTATATTCTCCAGAGAAACTTTAATAAGAGAATAAATTAATTATACATTCAGAGTTTATATAAGATGTAAAATCTAGTACTTTTTTGCCGCTTTATATTTTGTGAAGTATGCAGTTTTACTTCTTAGCCTTGTTTTTTTGGTGTACAGATAAGGGAATCTGGCTTTTAAGGATGATCTCTTTTTTAACGAATGCTCTTATACAAAGAGCATATATTATCCTCTTTTCCAATGTCCTTATTCCAAGTTAACTGGATAGATATACTTGACTTCCATTCTCCTCTCTTGCAGTTTTGTTAGCTAATTCCTCCTGACTCCAAAAATAGGCTGGAAGAGAAATTCAGCGGCTGTGGCTTTTCTCAAAATGAAATTACACCAGTGAAAAGCACTGTCTGTTAATTTGCAGCCTGCCCTGTTCAGATCAAAGTACTGGAGAGCTTTTATTTGCCTAAACCTTGTGAGCAAGAGCTACTGTAGCTTTTTATAATGTCAGTTTAGTTTTATGAGGTAATGTTTCACAAGACTTAGACTGTTTATTTTTCAGGTTGGCTTAGGGAGGAATTTATTTGGGTAACGTTTTGCAGTAAATTAAATGGCATATGTTGTGTGAATGCAATCTATATCTTAAGATCTGATAACAAAGATGCTCCATACTGTCTATTTCCTGTTAGCAGATTGTCTCTTCTCCTTTCTTTCTGACCATTTGACTTCCTGTTTTCACCTTCTGTTCCTGAATATCCTGAGAATTGCAATCCATAGAAATAAGCCAATAAACAGAACTGTAAAAATACACATTTGGGACAGAAAGCTGTCCATCAAAAAATAAGGAAGACAGATGTTTGGATGTAAGAATGTTTTCTGATAGTCCGGTTCTCTCATTATAGTTCCACAAAGCCCATTTTCCAGCATGATTTCACTCTACTTACCTTAAAGTTAGCTTATTGTCATTGAAATCAATTTGTTACGTTTCCAGCAACTAAAGACTGATCTGTTCCATACTGGTTTTTCTACCAGTGATATAGCCTATTACTGCTCACTATGATAATTAATACCAGTCTGTTATGGTTACAAACTTTTAATTGTGGACTGCATCATGCTTTTTTAAAATGCATAACCAATTTAAGTAAAGTTGAAAAGATTAAATATGAGAATTGTCACATCTTGGAAAACCAGCTTGCTGTACATTAAAATGAGCACCTGTTTATTTTGCAGAGTTATAGTTTGGTCTACTGATTAAGGCACCAGGCTAGAAACCAGGAGACTGTGAGTTCTAACCCCACATGAGTGACCTTGGGTCAATCAGTCCCTCTCAACCCAACTCACCTCACTGGGGTTTTGTTGTGGGGAAAATAGAGGGAATGAGCATTAGATATGTTCACACACACCCCGAGTTATTTATAAAAGTAATGAAGGCAGGTTAAAAAATCTTTTAAAAAAATCCCTTTTATACCATATAGCCATTAGAGTGCTTGTGTAGTAAATATAGAAGCACAGCTTTTGTTCTGAGCAATACAGCATGCACGAGATAGATATAAAATACTTATGCACTGCTGGGGGTGGGGAAGGGGAGACCATTGCAACAGAGTTTTATTATTAACAGGCAATAAGCTAGATATTCTTTGTACCTCCTAAAAATGCAAGCAAAGGAGACTGTGAAGTCGGACTTGAAGCAGAATGTCAACAAACGAAAGTGCTTGGTTTCCTAATAAATCCTTGTGGTTTTTGTTCTTTCTCAATGTTTACCAAGCAGGTTCCTGGGTAGAACTGCACTTCAGCAGCAATGGGAACGGTAACAGTGGACAGCCGGCCAGCCAGGAACAAGTTCCTGCTTCAGTTTCTATTTATAATGGTGACATGGAGAAAATCCTTCTAGATGCCCAGCATGAGTCTGGAAGAAGTAGCTCGCGAGAGAGCTCTCACTGCGACAGGTACTCTTGACACACACTGAGGCAGCACAGGCTGCTCACAATGATTTTCCTCTTATTTCAGCTGAAGGTACAGGTAGTCCTCGACTTAGCACCACAATCGAGCCCAAAATTTCGGCCGCTAAGGGAGAAACTTGTTAAATGACTTTTGCCCCATTTTATGATCTTTCTTGCCACTGTTAAGTGAGTCAGTACAGCTGTTAAGTTAGTAACATGGTTGTTCAGTGAATCTGGCTTCCCCATTGACTTTGCTTGTCAGAAGGTTGCAAATGGTCACATGACCCCAGGACACTGCAAACATCATGAATACGAGTCAGTTGCCAGTCAGTTGTGTATTTTGGTCACGGGACTGTAGGGATGCTGCAATGGTCATAAGTGTGAAAAAAAGCCAAAAGTCACTTGTTTCAGTGCCATTGTAACTTTAAACAGTCACTAAATGAACTGTTGTAAGTTAAGGACTACCTTCACCTTCTGGCTGACTTTCAGATATTTCAGTTGTGTTTTTACCAGCCAGAGGCAATGCTTCTCTATGAGTGTTATCAAGGATAATGGGAGTTGTACTCTAAAAAAATGGAAAGGTACCAGGCTGGGGAAGTGAATGTATGGTCTGACGTTACACTTGGCCTCTTTAGGTTCTTAAAAGCAGTGGGACCTAATTTAAGCAAGGCTAACATATGTTTTGTTTTGTTTTGATTTGATTTGATTTGTCTGGGTGAAAGTGTTCTAAATAGTTATATTACAAGTCTGATCAGGATGATGCAATTGTCCCTGGCCTTGTAGCTGATGCCCTTTCTCCTGATTGGAGGCAAGGTCATCTTGCCCTCATGGTGTGATCCATTCTTTTTTCCCCCCTTTTTTAAGTTCATCTTTTTATTTAAACAAAACTGGAGTCGTCTTATTAAGTGAGACATTCCAAAGCTAACAAGAGGCATGGCTTGGGAGAACTAAGTGATCTTTCATTGTGAAACTAAGCAAATGTTAAATTAGGGCTGTATGCCACTTTGGGACCAGACCTGATTAACTTGGAGATGATGTTGTTTTTTGAGAAAAACTCTGGAGAAAGCTTCTTTTGGGAAAATCTGTGCTTTGAATTTTTGTACCTTTGCTGGCCTTGTGAGCATTCACAGGAGTTTGAGTCTTGCTCCATTTCCTGGGCTCCAACCAGTTTTTACTCTCATCTCTATTCTCATCAAAGAGGTTCAGCCTCATGTTCTTAGAACTTCTGTCTTCCTGTACAAATTGGTTAGAACTAATCTGCCTCCACCCCAATCCAGCCCATACACTATGGCAGAGCTATGCTGGCTGGAGAATTCTGGGAGTTGAAGTCCACAAGTCTTACAGCTGCCAAGTTTGAAGACCTCTGCACTATGGCCACACTTATTGGGAAAAAGTACCAAGTTGTAAAACTTTTCCCTATGCTTTCATTTTGCCTTCATAACTGCTAGGGAATGTTAACCATAACAGAGGAATTGTGGTATGATGGTTAAGAAGCCTTTGGAAGTTTCTCATATTTTTTCTTTATACTCTCTTTATACCTCCATCATAGCAACTTTTCTGATACTTTTTGCAAATTTATTTGGCATACGCATAGAAATGCATGTAGTTAGAAATGCCAACAGGATGGATGTCCTTGCAATCTTATTTTTGTTTTGTATGGAGACTGCTATGGGGATTTTTTTGGTTACAGGTTGTTCTCATTTAGCGACTACCTTGTACAGTCATCATTCAGTTATAATGATGATGAAACTTTGTGGCCAATCCTCACATTTATGACCTTCATAGGGCTGCAAAACAAAAGAAAATTGAAGTCAGATCATAAGCACAGTCATGTTGGCGACTGCTTCACTTAATGGCTGAATTGCTGGTACCAACCTTGGTTGCTAAATGAGGACTACCTGTGCTCCCATCATCAGGAATGGGCATAATGGGACCATACCTAGGAGAATGGATATTGATGGATTATATTCTTTATAGTCTTTCACCGGTCCACCGGATGGGAGGAGGTGGAGTCTGATTGGCTTATGATATTTTCTGTGTTTTAAGATTCAGTAGAAGTAAAGATGATTGCAATCCATTGCATGTTGCTTGGTGAATGATTGAAAGATTTAGAGAGATTGCAGTTGTGGAAGGATCCTCAGTACTTAAAGAGTAAGATGGAAGATGGGAAATAGCATTATACCATTGGCTAAAGGTATAGTCTTTGAAATGTTTACCCATTGATTTTGTCCTAACTAACAGCTAGCCAGCTACATTTCCCTAGGCCAATGGTTTGCAACCTCAGCAATTTTAAGATATGTGAACTTTAAACATGGTGGCTGAGAAATTCTGGAAGTTGAAGCCCACATGTCTTAAAGTTGCTGAGGTTTTGAAACATTGCTCCAGGCTATTGTATTTTTTTTTTTAAATCCCAGTCGATTGTGGTAAGAATATTGGTGCTGCATTCCTTAAACTTAGATTGCATTTCTTCTTCTTCCTTTCTCTGGACTATCTTTTAAAGTGTATTCCTGAAGACAGAGCCTGTCAGTCATGAGTTGCTTTGGGTGCCTTTCTGGCCACATAAAAATACTTTAAATAAATTAACAAAAAGAGAAAGCCCAGATAAATAACTCTTTGCATTCCAAAGCTTGTGAGTAAAAACATGGTTTTAATCACACAACCACTATAAACAGTAGTGGTGATGTACCTGACCACTTATCTGCCATTGGGCAAGATACTTATCCATGGTTAATTGAACTATGGTATAAATTAATTGAGTGCAGTGGGATTTCTCAACACCTGGAACCATAAAATAACCACAGGGATTGAATTTCCATAGTGCATTAAGCTTAAAAGTGATTAGCTAGATTTGTGGTTCAGTGTGTTTTGCAAACACAGCTACGAAAAGATTGAGAATATTCAGGATCAGAGAACTGAACCAGACTAAACTTAACAGAAGTGCCTTTTTATATATTAAAGTTACATGTCAATTACTGGTAAAATGCATTTAAAGTCAAAACAGGATTATTTTGTAATGGGGCTGGGAATTGTGAAGGGAAAGCATAAGCCTTTTCTATGTAGTAATTAGTGCTGATGACATTAGGAGCTACCTACTCTCAATTGACACTATGAGGGATTCCAGGAACAATTAAATACTAATTATTATCATTATTTGCATTTTGGATGACTTTGTTTATGAAAGAAATAAGCAAGTACTAAACCACTTGTGGCATTTGCTCACTCAGACTCCCTTTACATTGGTTGAACCCACTAAAAGTTTTGGGAAGAAGCTACTGCTTTTTCACAAAACCAGAATTGCTGGTTTCATCTTTACCTTGGGAGATGTTCTTTTTTTAAAAAAAAATCTGTCCCTTTTACCAAGGTGCTCCAGAATGCATAACATACTTATTCCTATTTCTGTTCTTATCACAATAAAGAGGCAGGCTAGACTGCAAGATCTTAAGTAGCCTTGTAAACTTTATTGGGGTTTGAAGTTATCTTTCCATGGTCCTGATAAAACATGAATCAGTAAGTTTTGTTCTTGGTTGGTCATTCTCACTTTTTCCCTCCCAAAGCCCACCACGTTCCCAGACACCTCAGGATGTTCACAGAACTTCAGAAGTGGAGAGTCGTACCAGCGGAGAAAAGAATAGTTCTCAGGTAAAGTCTATCTACTTAAAAAGACACTCAAATAAAAATTGATTTTTTGTGTGTGTACGGTGCTTTTCTTTAAGAGAAGAAAATTCCTTTTTCCTGGGAGATTGTATTTTCTGCAGAGTCTCATTTACAGCTGGGAAAAGTGCTTTGTAGTTTTTTAGCAGACCCATTTCAGTTTTGGCAGATGGTTTGGAAAATCACTGCATGAATGACAGAGTCATATTGGAAACTATCTACACAGTAATGCTACTTGAAGGAAAATGCAGCTGCTGGAGCTTTATTTGTTCCAAGCATGTATCTCTGGCTAAGTGAAATTTGCTTTTGATCATTTGCTTTGTTTCCGTTGCTATCAGATAGCATGTAGGTTAGATAGCATGTAGGAAGCCAATTGATCGTCTTTAACAAGGAATCTTTCATGCTGGGAAAAAACCTTTCCATTTGTGAGGTGGCTTTGTCAGGATTTTGCTACTTCTCAAGTGTGACTAGTTTACCTTATTCTAGGGGTCTCCAATCTTGGCAACTTTAAGAGTTGTGGACTTCAACTCCCACAATTCCTCAGCCAGCAGAGCTGGCTGAGGAATTGTGGGAGTTGAAGTGCCACATGTCTTAAAGTTGCCAAGATTGGAGAGCCCTGCCTTATTCAGACACCATAGAATCTCTCTCGTCAAGATCTGACCTCATTCAACCTCAGACGTGATTGAGTTAGCTTAGCTTGATTTGAATATTACAGAGCAGTAGAGTACTGTCAGATTGTGAAAACTGGCTTCCAAATTCCTGATGATTTAACAGAAAATATGAGCTCATTGTATGGATGAGTGGCAGTTCAGATAGGGTCCTTCTGAGCGAAATGGGCAGTTAAGAAAAATAGAGAGATCAGAGAAAGGTAGATGACTGAAAGATAGATAGATAAAAGATAGATAATAGATGATAAATAATAGATAGATGATAAATGATATAGAAAGATAGAGATGGATGGATGGATGAATGGATAGACAGATGAATCCATGTGGCACTCTCATTATTTTCAGCTTCTCAAGCTGCATCTCTTATGAGAGTTTGTGCCTCTTTAATATCTCCTTCACTTAACCTGTGTACTTGGACTTGTATTACTACTATGAAACTTCAGGAAAAGCCACAATGCCTTTAAGGAGCAGCCAAATGGTATAGTGTGGTCACCTACCCTGGATCCAAAGTCCCCTCATCCACTTCCTTACCTCTATTCTGAAAATGGACCCAGGTCACTTTATTGTTTCTACCTTCCTTTTAGTCTGAAGAAGATTTTCTGGAAAGAAGGAAAGAAGTTGAACGGCTTCTGAAGAAAAATTCGGATTGGATGTGGGACTGGTCGAGTAGGCCTGAGAATATTCCCCCCAAGTGAGTGATCTTGATGGTGAACAATGCAGATTTGTTTATTTCCATTATTGTAAATATATAAATGAGATCACAAACAATTATGAATAAAAATGTTTTTGTCTTCTCATAAACCAGGGAATTTCTCTTTAAACACCCTAAGCGTGCAGGTACGCTCAGCATGAGAAACACAAGTGTCATGAAGAAGGGAGGCATATTTTCTGCAGAATTCTTGAAGATTTTCTTGCCATCTCTGTTGCTCTCCCATCTGCTTGCCATTGGATTAGGGTAAGGATTCATTT
Organism: Grayia smithii; assembly: GCA_032468115.1. NCBI lineage: Eukaryota > Metazoa > Chordata > Lepidosauria > Squamata > Grayiidae > Grayia > Grayia smithii. Next base: position 107,774 of record JANHFM010005029.1, on the reverse strand, counting down.
AGATCATCTATTCTGACATCCAGAAATCTAGTGGGCTGCATCAAGAAGATCTTCTGGACTCCTCATAGTACTATCAGAGACAGGGAGAGACCACTGCTCACTAGCACAACACGTTCCTTAGATGCAAAAGGTGTGGTGTCCAGTCCCTGACTATTCCAGGTAGGATTGAAAAAGCTGCTGCTGACAATCCTGGAAAGCTTGAGGCTGGGTTCACAAATGCCAAGATGTTACTTGGAAGCTCAGTCACTAAATTTTTGTAACTTACAGAATGAGAATTTTGGGAAATTTACAGAAATTTACCAAAATAGGGGAATCCAGTTTAGGCCATTGATGGTAGTCCAGATGTTGCTGAAATGCAACTTCAAGCATCCACAGGAAGCCATGTTAATGATGAAGGATGCTGGAAATTGTACTCAACATCTGAATGGCACCAGGTGCCTGCTTCTGAGAAGACCAGATATTGGTCTTATAATTTTTCAGCATACTGCCTTCTGCTTTTTTTTAAAAGTATTTTATAAAAACACCCTGCTTTTATAAATGTTAATGTGCAGAAAATATTTAGCTGGCAGCTAATCCATATCCTACTTTGCATATGTAGTCCATATGTACACATAGTCTTAAGTCCTAAAAACCTAACTATGTTATAGCTTCAAGTGTGGTGAGAATCCACTAGTGACTTCTCTCAGATATCAGTCACATCATTTTCTGCATTGTAGAACTTCACAAGTATGCCTGCTATTGTTTATAACACAAATCATTAGGGTTTTTTTTCGTTATGTTGCAGTTGCAGTTTTGCAAACAGGTCAAAAGTGGTTGTTACCAGGGGTGAAATCTAAAATTTTTCCCTACCGGTTCTCTGGGCGTGGCTTGGGGGGGTTTCCCAGGGTGACGTGACG
>JANHFM010005029.1:69396-81268 GCA_032468115.1 Grayia smithii | reverse complement strand
GAGCACATTTTATGACCAATTCATGCACAACTCCACGTAATCCCAAAGGGTTCACATACTTTTTCTTGCAACTGTACAATGTGCCAAGAAACTGTGAAAATAATTGCTTCAGGTGATGGACAAGCAGATAAGATTTGCCTCTGAGATGTCTTAACATGGTTGAACTGTACTTGAAAGTAGACTCACAGTATACTTGCTATACTTTAGAGATTCTATTAATAATTTTATCCATAAATAAAAATTAAAATCATCATTAGATGTAATACTAAAGATAGCATTGTTTACATTACTTTGATTACTAAATATCTTCAAATTGCTTATAAATTAGAGCAAAAGAAAGATATAATTATGAAACATGCTTTAGGAAATATATTTTTAAACTGCATCTTTAAGTACATTCTTCAACTACAGGTTATGTAAACTACAGGCAATCCTCAATGTACGACCACAAATGAGTCCAACATTTTTGTTGCTAAGTGAAACATTTGTTAAGTGAATTTTGCCCCCTTTTACGATCTTACTTGTTATAGGTATTCATTGCAGTTGTTAAGTAAGTGTCATGGTTGTTAAATGTTTTCCCACTGACTTTGCTCGTCAGAAGGTCACAAAAGGGGATCACATAATCCCGGGACAATGCAACTGTCATAAATATGAGCCAGCTGCCAAGCTTCTGAATTTTGGTCATGACCATGGGGATGCTTCATAAGTGTGAAAAATGGTCCTAAGTCACTTTTTTTCAGTGCAGTTATAACTTTGAACGGTCACCAAATGGACTGTTGTAAGTCGAGGATTACCTGTAATTACCAGTTAAGGAAAATAGGTTGTGCCCCAATGGCAAACTAACTAGTCCTGGCTTAACAATCATTAACTTAGTAACCATTTGAAGCTACGGTGCTTAACAAATGGCACTAACATCTGGCCCTTAGAGTTACAGCTGTTGCAGTGCCCCCATGGTCGCATGTTTAAAATTGGGCTCTTGGCAGCCTGCATGCACTTACAGTACAACTGCAGGGATGCTTCAGCTGACTACACCCACCCATCTCTCCCCCCCCCCTTTGATGCTCTGCATACTGGCACTCCTCAGCAGCAGTGGCCCTGAACCAGAGGCCTAGGGTCTTCAGCAGTCTCAGCTAGTTGCCATAGCTCCCAGATCTCTACTTCTGCCTCAGTGCCACCACACAGCATCACCATCAGCTCTGCGCCCATTCATCCATCCATCCCAGTACCAGTGTCAAACTCCACAGGCCCCGCTATACTCAGCCTACCTTCACTGTCTTCTTCATCCCACTGAAAAGGTGAGCCCAGCCTGGCCCTATGTGAGCCAACTGTTGACCATGTCAGCCTTTCTTCTCGATGCTCCTCACATTGTTCTCCGAATACTGCACTTCGTTTTCGTGATATTTCATAAAGCTTCAGAGGCCTTCGGAAACTTTGAAAGAAGGCTACTCCCACCATTCTCCAAACTGTACCCTTCTCACAATGCTTTGCAAAGCCCAAGAAATGCCTATTAGCAGTAGGATTCAGAAGCTTCAGAAGCCTAACAACTGGCAGAATTCAGTTAACCATAAGAATGGGCATTACTAAGGTTGCAGTTGCTAAGCGATGATGTAATGTTATGTTTTATGACTGCATCACTTACCAATGGAAATTCTAGTTCCAATTATTTTAATTTGAGGACTTATCTGTATGCTCTTCAAATACAGTTCTTTTCAATTTGTGAGTCCTTGATGCTCTCTGGGCTTGGTTGTTTTTTCGCAGACGTTTCATTACCAAACTAGGTAATACACATTTTTTTCAATTTGATATGTTTACTTAGTTTGCTTATATTTAAGATTTATTCTATGAATAGTCTGAGATACCGAACTTCCAGGGAAGAAAAGGTAAACAGAATATGGTTCTGCTCAAAGCAGAGCTGATTGTTGTAGAATGAAAGCCAGAGTAGAATGGCTCTTCGTTATTCCTCTCCAGACAAGGAGAGGGCTTGTGATCGCCCACAAGTGCTCCAGACAGTTGGTCCTCATGAAGAGACCGCCAGACAATGGTCCTTGGCAAGCTTAGAATTCTTAAAGATTAGGGAAAACCATCTTGCTGAAATCGTAGTCAGCACCTTTAAAAGGGACACTAGGTTTGCCTATTTCCTTTACTAATCACTTTTGATTACTTAATTGATTTCAGCTATTAACGATCTTTGGATTGACAAGTGTGGAAAAAGTGGGTGACCTTTTGTCAATCCTTAGCAAGAGAGAAATTGTAAATACTTGTACATTTCTTTTTCTGGCTTAAACATGGCGATTAGAATATTGTGTTTGGAAAGATATAAATGGATTAAAGGTCCAGATGGAGTTGAAATAAGATTTGGAAATTAATTATATGAATTTTTTGTGTGAGAAAATGCTTTTTTAAAATTCTTTAAAAAAAATTAAAGGGACTTGGAAGGCTGGATGCCAGAAGGAACCAGAAAGAACCAACATTTTCATTTTAAATTAAAGATTTAATTTATTTTCAATCAAAATTTGACTAACTTAGTTTACCTTTTAGCTTGTATTAGTTTTTATCTTTTTAATTGTAATATTTAATAAGGTTAAATAATCTGAGATGCCAAATTGATACCTTACCATTTCATAGGATGCTTTTATTAACTCTGTTAGCAACGGAGATGAAAAGGGTGGACTTAATGATTTATGCTCAGTTTGGACTTTGGTAGACAGTGTTGTTGGTCTGGGATTTTCTGCGGTGGTGCTTACTTTCTCCTTTGCCCCCAGTAAAAGGGAGAATGAAACTTCCTCTAATTTCCCTGAAAATAACTTGATTTTATCTTTGTCCATCATGGGGACACCTGGTAGGACAGTGGTGGTTGTATAGTGTGCTTTTGATAGATGGATGAAGTGGCTATTTGTTAAGTTTGGGTGCTGACTGGTAGGTGAAAGACAACCAACCTGTTAGGATGGTAGGGAGTTCAGGGTGTGGATGAAGCTCTTTCATTTGGATGAGGGGTACTATAGGTTGGGATGGCTAGCAACAGAAGCACAGAGGCAGGTATAGTTTTCAAAGGGGTTGATGGGGGTGTGTACTCGTGAAGATCACATACTATGGATTTCTGTAGAAATTTGAAGAGAATAGAAAATAGCATACATCTTCTCTTATTGCATTATTCTAAAAGAAAACAATTCAATAGTGTTGAATATCTGTTGTCTGTTTTATTGTCATCTATGTAAAGCCCTTAACTGAAGTTTTTAAAATACATTTGTTCCTCAATCTTGGATGCTCTACCAGTGGCCTGGGATTAGCTGTTCCTAGCACTGCACTCTCTGGACAGAGCTCTGATTTAGTTCCTGGGATCTGTCGGAGCCACGCTCCCAGTTCAGGAGTCACAGACCTAAGTGCTCCTATACCGCTGGGGATCATTTTGGCCTTTTACGTTCCATATCCTTTCCAGTTCCTCCTTCAGGCTCTGGCACTTCTCCAATTTCTCTTACCCCTCTTCTTGATGTTCCTATCATTTGGCACTGCTACATCTATCACCTGCACTGTATTTTGGTCATCTACCATGATGTCATTCCACAGGATCTTAGCTTTCTTATTCTCCACAACCTTTTGTGGGACCTCCTATCTGATGTAGGAGTATCTAGCACATATTCTGTGCAATGAACAATGAACTATTCCAGCTACTTGGTTGTGTCTTTTAGTACATGTGGCTTCTGCCTGTATCTTATACACTGCCACTATGTATTGGACTGTCTCTGAGGCCTGCAGTCTGTACCTTGGATCTGACTAATGTGGTAGAACTCTGCTTCTATGGATCTGGTATTTAGTACCTGTTCTTGTGCTGCTATAATCAGTGCCTCAATGCTATTTTTTAATCCAACCCTCCCTCCCTTTCGTTTAAATGGAACACATACCACTATGCTGAATAGTAAACAGCTTAGGCCATCAGTACTAGCCTTATTTTTTTATTTCTTGCAAATGTTTTAACAGGGTTATTCTGGCTGTTTAGCTTTGCAAAGGATGTCTTATTACTATTGATGACTTTTACTGTTATATACTTTTGTATTGTTATTCTGTGAGTCTGACAGAGATTTATACCCCAATTAGTAACCTTTTATTTATTTGTATAAAGTAATGTGCAGGCTGCCTAGTCATCGGTTTTAATTACTGTGTCCTAAATTGCAGGCAGATAAATTGTTTGGACTTGTGGGCACACTTGAAATACTGAGGAAATGTTGAGAACACTGATACATCAGGGTTATTATAGGAGTGACATATTCACAAAATGGCTGCATGATGGTTGTAATGAAGCACACTATGTAAATTAACTAACATCTTTTCCTAAACTCACAGGATTCTTTCAAACATTTTATCTATGTATTTTCTGGCAAGTAAGCACACTTCGCTTTATTTTTTATTAATCTGCTTGGGGGTTATGTAGGACCCATGGGCATTCTTGAGATGGCACTTTGGAGCATTTTAATTTAATTATTATTAGAATTTTTAATTTCAAATAAAGTTAAGTGTGTGAGTCAGTACAATATGTACTTAATAAGCACCCAGTACTTATAGAGACATACAATAAAACATATTTTGAATGCATATTTTGAAATCAATTAACCCATTATAGTAGGCCCTAGATGAGCAAGATATGTGGCAAAATAAAAATTCCCTTCCCAAAGCATTCAATTATTCAGCAGCTTGAGAAACAAAAGCAGCTTTCTCCTAGATGCTTGTTTGTCAAAATACAGAGGAAGATGTAATGTTTAGAATAAACAATGTCTTACTAGTAAGTCATTTCTGTTCAGAACATGGGTAGGCAAGTCATACATATATGTTCCCCAAAGCACCTAATCACCCCACCCCCACATTATGATACTGGAATGCATGCAGCAACCCTTCTATATGTGTATGTGGAGGGAGCAAATGTAGCCTTCAGCATTAAAAATTTGCTGGACTGTGAATTAGATAATGGATTGTCAAGCAGTTGGGAAAGTTCTTTATAATGGAATGGAAGATGAATAATTCTTATTAACTATAAACTGAGGTACAGACCTTAAGAGAATCTTTTGTTACCAAAGGAATGAGATTTCTTGATCTCAAAATATTTCATACTGGGACATTTCTATATAAGAAATTATATACTTATATAAATAATTATTAGACCTCCTGTTTGCTTAGGATAAGTTGCATCTTTCCTTTCTATTGGTAGATACATAAAAGCAAGCAAGCTTTATATTTATAAAATGTAAAGTAACAGAAGGAATGGGCATATAACTGGACAGCCTAATGTCTTACTATGTTATCCTGTATATCAGTGTTTCTCTGATAACTCTTGATCTCTCTATAAACAGGAAGGTTTATAATTTATGTTAAACAATAACTGCACAATACATAAGATACCAACATGAACATGTGGCCAATATTTTCTAACATCCCGTTTCCCCCAAAATAAGACATCCCCTGATAATAAGCCCAATTGGGCTTTTGAGTGCATGGCAATAAGACCAAATGCTTATTTCAGGATTCAAAAAAATATAAGACGGTCTTATTTTCGGGAAACACAGTGTGTGTGTGTGTGTGTGTATACACACACACACACACACACACATACACACACACACATCTGGCACAGCCACCATTCTCATTCCACACTCAGGTCACAATATAGTGTATATATAGCTGTATATATATTAGTGTATATAGGGCAGTGGTTCTTCAACTTTGCAGCTCTGCAATTCCCTAAAATGGAAATTGAATTTTTATGACTACCTCAATAAATAAAATCATTGGTAATCATTGGTAATATTAGGTAATATTAAATATTAGGTAATATTAAATCATTGGTAATATTAGCGTTGGGATTTGGCAAAAATAATTTTTAATATTTTGGTCTATATATCATAGGATTACCATACTCTGAAATACAACTGTCCTTTGCAGGCTTGCACAAACAAAATGACAGCCAAAGATCAAAGTGACTTTTGACAATGCTCTTGCTTTGCTTGCCCTGGCAAAGGAGAATTGTCAAAACTTGCCCCTATTCTAGTTGGGCAAACATGCAATGGGATTGCAAAGGCAAAGCCCATAGGGAGTTTTAACAGTGCTTGAACTTTACCTGCACAAGTCTGAACAGGTAATGAACATTCTGACATCTTTCTAAGTTGCTTTTGACCTGTTGGGGAAACAGTCTGAGAATTTCTGCTATAGAATATAATAGGACTTCTCTGCACTAACAAACGTTGCATGTCTTCAAATAATAGAACAGCAATCAGAACTCAAGGAAGTCTGTTTTAGTTTTGCAGAAGCAAAATAATTCTGGTTGACATCCTAAAATTTGTCTTTGTGATCACTGTCCTGGATCTTTCCCATGCTAGAAAACCTACATGGAGTTTGAATCAGATACATACAGATTCCACTGCAAATTCACTTTATGGAAAAGACAAATTAAAAAATTCAAAACTTAATACAGATGAAAATTATAAACTTCAAGAAAAACCCTAACATTTTTTGAAAGATAAATTGGTTGCATTCTTGGGAAACTACATACACCTGAAACCAATTAAATGCACATAATATTTTCTATGACTAGAGCAAGACTTAGCAAGTGGGCAATTTTCAATACACCATGCATTTATGGCACAGAGGTAGCACCGTAGGCTGTTTAGCAGAAGTTATATTTCATGCAAACAGTTAATAAATTTAATATAAACTCTTTTGTAAAGACTTGCTTTAAAACACTTTTATATTTTATTAGGACACTATTCTATATTCTTATTGTAATTTCACTTAGCTCATTTGGATTTATTGCAGACCGAACATACATAATGTCCTTACATTCCTATAGCCCAATATTAACTGCAGTTTAACACTATTACTTCAGTGTAAGTTCCTTTAAGATGCACAGTACTTCAGTATGAGTAAGGAAGCTTAGGATGTGTTCCACAAATCAGAAATAAACATGAGAGTAATTTCATAAATATCCATATTTAATTTAACCCTGAATAAACTCACTATTTATGTGATGTACTTGATCCTAAACATTCTGGTTCTTAAACAGAATACTTGCATTGTAATTTCATTTTTCATGCCTAGGGTGACTTTAGTTCATGCTGAAAATAATATAATTCTTGCGGAATTCCTTATATTGGCTTAAGAAAGAAAAAACAAGACAAAACTGTAAGAGTTTAAAAATATATTATGGCACCAAACATAACTTCCTTATGAAGCCCTATGAATAAACATTTCAATTTTTCACAAAAAATCCTATACAGGTAGTCCTCAACTTATGACCATAATTGAGGCCAAAATGTATGTTGTTATTTGAGATATTGAGTTTTCTCCCATTTTACAAATTTTGTTGCCACAGTTGTTAAATGAATCACTGCAATTGATAAATTAATAATCCAGTTGTTAAATGAATTTGGCTTCCCCATTGACTTTGTCAAAAGATTGCAAAATGTGATCACATGACCTTGGGGCACAGCAATGGTCTTAAGTATGAATGAACCAGCATCTGAATTTTGATCACATGACCATAGGGATGCTACAAAGGATGCTGTGAAAAAGGTCATAAGTCCCCTTTTTCAATGCCATTGTAACTTTGAATGGTAACTAAATGAAGTTAACTATTGTTAAGTCGAGGCAAGGACTACCTGTACTGTACATTTTCAAATATGAACAATTTGGGATCAAAACTTCAATCAATTAAATGCACAACAGGCCATTTTTGTTCAAATGGCAGGTCTTACTGCAAATTGCAGCTTGCCTCTTTAACTGCACCTCTGTATATTCTGAAAGCAGGTCTATTGCTCCCCAGATGCATAAGCAAAAGGCATCACACATGAACCTAAGTCTAATATAGTATACAGAAGCACCAAGCGCTTTTAATATATTCCCTCAAAATTACATAATCATCACCCAAGGCAAAGCGTAAGAAGTTACTTCTTTCCAAAGGTGCATTTCTGAATATCATAAAGACAGCCTACATTACAATGTATTATCATTTAACACATACCTAGTGCTCATAAATCAGAAATATCAGTAAATCTTTGGGGGGGGGAGAAGCTTCAAAATGCTGACTATCTTCTCTCCAACCCATCCTCAAAACCCAGTGTGTTTCAGTAGGCTAGTCTCTTCCTTTAAATGCAAGGAACAACTGGAGAGAGCAAGTTCTGTGGCCACAATACTACAAAAAACACAACAGCATATAACATTCTTAACAGTATGGATTCCTAGTACAATAATAAGACCAGGTGATTATACATATAATTCTGACCTCTTATGCAACATAGCTGGAATTTAACAAATAAGGGTGGGGCTATTTTTTCCTCTATAAATAGAACTCCAAATACTACTCTCCACATAAATATTAGCTATGCTCAATAGGAAAACATGTAGACAGCTTGTTACTAGTATTACATGGCTGTCTACTATTGAATTACAGAACTGTGTGAAGGCTATCAAACATCATTGTAGTGTCTAAAAACAATACAAGTACATGTATAGGAATGCTGTATTACTTTCCTATGAAGCTCTCTCCTCTCAAGAGGTAGATAATGGGAACAGTTCTTCTACACTTACCATCATGTTACAAATTGAAGTATGTACAACCTAATGATTCCTAGAAATGAGTTTTTAAATTATGCATAAACAGTAAGAAAAAAAACCCAAGCATTGTTCAAATAAACCTTCTTGGACTACTTGTCACTTATGCAAAATGTAAGTGTTCAACAAAGTATGAAAACCACTTGTTTATAAAATACTAAAGAATTCAATTCTATTTGAAAAAAAATCAAAAATAGTAATGTGAAAAAGACATTATTTTCATTGTTAGTATTTAAAGTTGTTTTAATACTTCATCCAGACCACACCCTGCATTATTCTCTCCTCTCTTTTCCTGTAATAGGTCTAACACCCAACAAAGTACAAGTAACATTAACATCTTTCAGACAATATAATTTAAAGATTCTATTTTCAAAAGTACATTTGAATATATCATAAAGATAACCTGAACAACCTTACAGTTCCAAGAAATGATGCAAAGAAAGCTAATCAGCAATTGAGAACCTAAAGCAGTAATTTGCCTGCTATTCTAAGTAAGTTTGCCAGGTGAATCCCAGTGAATTTAGTTAATGATGTCTCTCAATTATGTTAGAGGCTAAACTATTAATACAGGTAAAGGTTATTGTTGCTCTAAACTGATCAGGTTAATCAACATATTAAAGAGTAAAAATTTTGCATTGCCAGAAAGATAGTCTCATGTTTTAATCATTTAAATTAAAACCAAAGAGCTGCATTATCAGTTAGAACCAGGAATACTGACAGCTATTCTAATCACTCCTGCATTCCTTTCTTTCCATTATCCAATTCTAGTGTCATTTCTCCAGGAATATAAAGCAAGCTTTTTTTTGAAGAGAGATAGAAGCAGCTCAGTCAGACCCTTCATCCCCCACTCTTTTCTCAAGGATTAGGTATGGGGGAAAGAATTATACAAAAATAAGCACGCACCCCTGTACTGACAGATTGATAGTTTTCAAAGGCTTAAAGTGGCCTTTAAGCTTTTGAAAACTTCATGGCCTCCAACTTGGGTCACGAAGCTACTGGACAACATCTTCCATTATCCCTCCTAGCTTGGTAATCAAGAAAAATGGGGCCCAATACCCTGCAAATGTCTTGGATGGTTTTTTTTTAATTGCAGCTAGGAATGTATAAATCATGCTGCATCCATCATGAAGTGGCCTTTTAAGCTTTTGAAAACTTCATGGACCTGAATTTGGACATGAAGCTACCGGACAGCATCTCCCCTCATCCCTGCCAGCTTAGTAATTGACAAAAACTGGGGTCTCAATACCGGGCAAATGTCTTGGGTATAATTTATTGTGCAGCTAGGATTGTATAAATCATGCTGCATTCATCCTAAAGGCAGCCAGTTATCAAATCCAAGACTTTCTGCATCGTCTCACCTGACCCCAGCGGTCACAAACAGCACCTTACTTATTAAAGAAAAATATTTGCAGTTGGGGGTTGACATGAGGGGGTCCTTGGTGCTCTTCGAGCTGGCTTGTTTTCTTGCAGACGTTTCATTACCCAACTAGGTAACATCATCAGTGCTAATTAAAAAGCACCGACTTTCTTACTTGCTGAAAAAAAAAATAAGGAACCATTTCCCCAAGCCTCATCATGTGGCCTGGGATTTAAGCCCATCCCGAAGGTGGGAGGAAGGAAAAGGCATTCGGGGGTTAAAAAAAATAAAAACCTATTTCAGCCATCTCTCCGAAAACTCAAGGGGCCGCTCCAAAGATGCCACCACCTGCGGGAGGTGGGAGAGCCAGCTTGGGACGGAGGGAAGAAGGAAAGCAAAGGCCCGGGACGGCCTCGCAAGCGCCAGGGGTCATTCGCGACGTCGCATATTACCTTCCGCCACGTCCTCGTCGATCGCCCCCTTCACCTGCGAGAAGCACCACTGGAAATCGTTGCCGCCGCCGGCGACGCCTCCACCGCCGCCGGCCACCCCTGCTGGAAATGAAAAGCGCCGTGAGCGCCGACCGTGCCGGCCAAACCTCAGCTTCTCCGGCCGCCGAGGAGGCCCGGATGCCGGGCCGGCCTTGCAAGCTGTCCTCGGAACCGCTCGGCCCTCTCCAAAGGCCACCCTGCGGGCCCCGGGCCTGCCTCCGCCCGCCAAGACAAGGGCGGCCGCCGCTGCCTCCGTGACCAGCAGCAGCAGCGCCGCCGCCACCACGCGTGCCCCTTACCTGCCATGTTGCGCGGCGTGTGGCTGGTGGAGACCGCCGGCTGCAAAAGCCCGCGGAGCGGAAGGATCAACGGGGTCGGATGGGAAAGCCGCTACAAGCGCCTCCTTCGCCCCCGCCGCCGCCGCCGCCGCTGCTGCTGGTGGTAGAGCTGCTGGTGCTGCGGCTGCCGCCACAGCCAGCGCCGACGCCGCCGGAGGTTCGGGGGTTTCAAAATGGCGCCCATTGCCGGTCAGCCTGATCCGGTGACGTCATCCTCCTGCCAGCCTCCGCCGGCCGGGAAAGGACGGGCCCCGGGATGAAGCTCTCGGGAACTTTCACGCCGGCCTCGATGGCCGGCTGGCTGGTGGGCGAAGGGGGGGTGGGGGAGAGAGGTCAGGGCTTTGAGGCTGAGGCTGCCAAGTCTTGCCGTCCCGCGGGGGATGAGGCGGCTTCCCCGCGAAGCCACGGAAGGAAGCTAGGACGCCTTTTCGCGAACCTTGAGGACGCCGACTTCACGCCCGGCAAATCTCGCCCGCCCGGAGTCCACGGGACTTGGGATAGGCCAGGGGCGGGGCTGCCTTTTGGCCCCGCCCCCTAGAGCTCAAACAGGTCTCATTGCCGTCGGAGGTGGTGGGGCGTGAGCTGGAGGGAGTCCAGTGTGGAGGGTTGTATTATGGATTGGCCGTGTTTCCGCCCCCCCCCCTTCTTATTTCACGTTCAACACGGGGCTTCCGCTTTTGAAGCTGCATGGCTGCTGGAATGGAACAAATCCCATCACCCAGAGATGAAGAATGGCCTTTATTAGTCGATTCCGGGTGACTTCATGAATCTCTCTCTTCCTGGCAACGCTTCGACATCGTTGCCTTCCTGAGTCCATATTTTGGACAGAGAGGTTTGAAAGGGGGGGTTAAAGGAGCCACCTATGTCAAAATTGAATAGCCCTCTCTCAACCGAGGCGGAGGAATACATCATCAGCTATCTCCAATCTATAACAAAGTCCTTTCAACAGTTTTCCAAGAAGGCTCCATGCCCATTTGCACCACTTAGGTGATCCTGGCCACGCAGAGAAATCTCCAGGTCAGGGGTGAAATCCAGCAGGTTCTGACAGGTTCTGGAGAACCGGTAGCGGAAATTTTGAGCAGTTCAGAGAACTG
>JANHFM010005027.1:104173-115031 GCA_032468115.1 Grayia smithii | reverse complement strand
TTTCAAATAATACAGATTTTCCAATTAAGAGTTAAAAAGTTGAAAGCAATACTTGTAGTCTTTGTTTATTCCTGTCTTTATTCCGTCTGCTTTTAATCCTTATTATTTTCAATGTAGTTAGCAAAGGTGGTTACAGCATCTGTTTCTGTTGTTGCAGAACAGACTCTGGGTCTGGAGCTTTCTTCTGGGTTTCCTGGGGGCTCCTTGTTCGAGCTTCAGATTAATAAACAATCTGAAGCTCTGGGGGAGCTCTCTTTCACCCAAATGCTCGTTATCCTTTCTTCGCCCGAAAGGATAGCTTTCGCCGCGAAAGACAGCTGATTTTCGCTGTCTTTCATGACTTTACAGAACCGCGGAGCTGGCGACCACCAAAGGGTTGTCTTCAGCGCATGCCTCGCCAACCAGAAGTCGAATTCTATTCTATTCTATGTGAAGAATAACTAAATCAGCAGGAGCCATCACTTCCTTGACCCCCCAAAGAGGTAAAGTTTATAATTTTCATTGTAGATATTTAGAGATCAGGGAAGTGATGGTTCTGGGTCAGAAATGGAGCCCTGCTATGTACAGATTTAGAAGAATCAATTGTGTTTTCAGTTACAGGAAGTCCTTGTCTTCCAACCACAACTGGGCCCAAAATTTCCATTGCTAAACAAGGCAGTTGTTAAGTGAGCCACAGCTGATTTTATTACCTTGTTTGCCATGGTTGTTAAGCAAACTACTGCAGTTGTTAAATGAGTCACTTGGTCATTAAGCAAATCCAGATTTCCCCATTGACTTTGCTTGTCAGAAGCTGGCTGAGAAGTTCATAAATGCAGATCACATGACTCTGGAATGTAGCAACCGTTGCAAAAAAAACCATTGTCTTAGTGGACAACCAGTTAAATATGAGCCAGCTGTGTGCAGCAGCAGCCAAAAAAGCCAATGCAATCCTAAATTACATTAACAGAGGGATACAATCAAGATCAAGTGTGGTACTAATACCACTCTATAAAGCCCTAGTAAGACTACACCTGGAGTACTACATTCAGTTTTGGTCACCACACTATAAAAAGGATGTTGAGACCTTGGAGAAAGTGCAGAGGAGAGCAACCAGGATGATTAGGGGACTGGAGACCAAAACATATGAAGAACAGTTACAGGAACTGGGCATGGCTAGCACAGAGAAGGACCAGGAGAGACATGATAGCAGTGTTCCAATATTTAAGGGGCTGCCACAGAGAGGAGGGGGTCAAACTATTTTCCAAAGCAGCTGAAGGCCAGATAAGGAATAATTGATGGAAATTGACCAAGGATTCAACCTAGAAATAAGGAGGAACTTTCTGACATTGAGAACAATCAACCAATGGAACAGCTTGCCTTCGGAAGTTGTGGGAGCTTCATCACTTGAGACTTTTAAGAAAAGATTGGTGTGCCATTTGTCAAAAATGGTGTAGGGCCTTCTGCTTGAGCCGGGGATTGGATTAGATGACCTATAAGGTTCCTTTCAACTCTCTTATTCTGTTAGTTGTAAATAAATTGTTTCTCTTTTCCTCAATTGACAGTATCTATGGATGTCCTTTAATAATAAATAATAATAAATTAAAAGAAGTACTTTTTCTTTTGTAATAAAATTTGGTTTGATTTTGGTTGCAATTGATCTAGGACTAGAATAATCTTGCTACTCAGGTTTGCATAGGATACAGTGAAATAGTTGCACATAAAAAATGGAAGATATCTTGAGAGATTGCTATTGCTTGCTTCCTCTACAGTGATGTAGATTATGTCATATGAATACTGTATGACTACTATTTTATTAAAATAAATTTTAATATTTCTTTTATAACAGGTTGTCTAAAGAAATTAACAGTTCTTAAAATTGATGAAAATCAGTTAATGTACTTGCCAGATTCAATAGGAGGGTAGGTATTTCTGCATCTTCTTTAACAAAGAACATGTTATATTTCATTTTAATGGTTCTTTAATAAATAAGTTAAATAGAATAGTTTACCTAATACCTTTCAAATCTATTAATATACCCATATTTGTGTTTGTAACCATCTTTATAATCTTGCATATCCAGTTGATTCAGATTATTTTGGAGGTCTATAGGGATTTGGGATATTAAGCTTTGTCCAAATCAGTAGCAATTCAAGTTTCAATTGGTATTGTCTATATTTTCCATACTTGAATTTATATTCTTCTAACAAATAAAATGAGCCAATTCTGATTTTATTTATTGAAATTGGTTTAGGTTAACATCAATAGAAGAACTAGATTGCAGCTTCAATGAAATTGAAACTTTGCCTTCATCTATTGGGCAGCTCTCTAACATAAGGACTTTTGCTGCAGATCATAATTTTTTAACACAATTGCCACCAGAGGTATGCTTTTATTCTTGGATCCATTTGTTTGTCTTTATAGGCTTAGATTTGTTGAGATGTTTAAAAAAATTAGTAGAATGTGGCTTAAATTTTTTTTGACATGAATTAGAAACCAATTTTGGAACTCTTGATTCTGGGAAAATTGGTATAAAAATGCTCAAGTACAGAGGGTACTCATCTGCCAAATGATTCATTGTGGCACAAGTCAGCTCAAAAAGCAGAATATAAATCTTAACAAATGAAAAAAAACGAGAAATGCTTGGGAGAGTAACTACTTTGTCGTGAGAAATGGGGGAGCTGGGGGAGGAAATACTTGTTAAAAACTTTTTACCACCTGGAGCATTGTTCTGCATGTGACAAATTTGCAAAATTTGATGTTTGGAAATTAAGGACCCAGTTTTCATGACCATGAAATATTCTCTTTAAATGATCTACACCTTTTTTTGATGATGGATTAAGATTTTTCTGTTATTAGAATACACAGTGCATCCAAACTTGCTCTTCCACTAATGAAAAGACTCAATGATAGAGTGTATTTTCTGATCTCTCTTTCCAGAAACCATGTAGGTTTTTAGAGATAACAACAAGCATCTTGAATTGTACACACAAGGACACAAGACATGCCCTTACTGCTGCATTCTGTACCAGTGAAATCTTCCAATGATCTTCAAGGACAGCCCTGTGCAGAATGCATTGCAGTACTTGAGTTGTTAGGTGATTATAGTACAGATTATAATTGTCTAAAGGGCCTCCAGATTCAGAAAACATCTGATTTCCTACCAGAAGCAGTTGTGCAAAGCCTTTCTTTTCTTTCCAGTACTAGATGCTCTGGTTTTTGAACTTAGAGAGTTGACCAGTAGTGGGTTTCTACTGGTTTGGGTGAACTGGTAGTGGTGGCGGTGGGAGGCTCCGCCCTCCAGCCCGGATATTGTCATGAATGCTCTGTCAGGGCTCCAGGTCAGCTTTTGTTGAAATAAAACCATCTCACCTTCAGTGTTCAAAGTCCATGTTTATTCAACTAGCAACCTGGCACGTCCCAGTGAATTCCAAAACTGAAAGCATTCCAGATTTCACCCCTCTTCAGTTCACTCACTCCTCCCCCTTCCTTGTCACGAGCACCAATCAAGTCCTCCTTCATCTGTACACCCTCCTTTTCCACCGACCGATGCAATTACTCCTTCCGTGTATTACATAACCTTATTATGACTATCTCACACAGACCCCTCCCCCCCTTGTAGAGTTGGCAGTTTGGAATGTAGCTAATAAGACTTCCACGGCTGACACTTCCAAGGACCCAGATTGTTGGAGGCAATATGCAAATAATGCTTACATTGCAAACCACCCAGAGGGTGCTGCAAAGCACTATGGGGCAGTATATAAACCTAAATGCTATTGCTGTGCTATGCTATGCTAATCATATTATATGGGAGTCTGAGAGTTATGGTTTATCTAGATCAGGGGTGTCAAACCCGATTGCATCGCGGGCCGTATCGGGCTGTATTATGATGTATCAGGACTTTTTTGGCTTTGCAGAGCCGGGGTGGGCATGGCCTGCGCAGGCCCAGGCATGGCTTGTGCTGACTGTATCCGGCCCGTGGGCCCCCAGTTTGACAGTCCTGATCTAGATGGAACCCATAGGAGAAGACAGATCTAGATAACCCAACTGTTGTAAGTTATGAGAGATGGCATGGGAACTGAAAGCAATATGCAAGTTGACACAATATTCTGTGGTAAATCCCACATAATTTTAATAGTTAAAAGGCCTTATCAAAAATAAAGGTGAAGGCTACGAAGTGGTATCAGCGCAAACTTCAATGATTTTTAGAAACAAAAACAAGAAAAATATGTTCTTCCTCTTCTCAGGGTAAATTGGGAACAATCCTTAAAATTGTTAGGAAGGTGAAAACCTAAATCCTTATAGATCTCAAAACGGTGTTTAAATTTGAGCTGGCGAATAGAATAACCCCAACTGGTATAAGATTTATGGACTCTGGACTGACATGTAGTAGTAAAACCACACCTTTCAGATTAAATACTAAGGAAAGACCACAACTCCTTTAGTGCCATACTCCTAGGAAGTACTGATAAGCATTTCACTATTTATTCTTTATTAGTGTCACTTCCTGTTAACTTTATTGATGATACTATCAACATAGCATCTTACCTGAGAATATTTCACTGACTGAAACATTTGATCAGGCAAGGCCAACATTTAGGGCAGGAATGAACAAGACTGTGTCCATAGCCCACAATATGTTTAGGACTCCAAGCTGTCAAAAAAGCTCAAGCTGCATGCTCTGTGACCAGAGATTATATCAGATATTGTCTGAGATGGAAGCATCTGGTTGCCATCCTGCTAGGCAATTATGACATGATCTTTATATTTTAAATTATAATTTAAATGAAGAATGTTGAAACTCTGAGACAGACGCTTAGCTGGGTCTCTTGATGCTTACCTATCCCAGAAAATAAAATGATCTTTTGTTAAAGTAAACCAATATTCCTTATATAATCTTTTTCTTCAGGCAAAATGTATCATAAATTGATATGGGACTTTGGATGGTGTGTAGACAGAGTATCATTCTTTCCCATTGACCTACTAGTGTCAAAAATTATTTATGTAATTTGCTTTTCTGTTCTCTTCTGGATTGAAACATTTTTATCCAGGTTCCTTAAAAAAATTGGTTTTCTCCAGGTTCCTCAAATAATTGGATTCAAGTTGGCTTCTGCCCAATCTCGCCATTCTTTTCTTTCTGGAAAGGAAAGACTAAAACACCTTGTCTCTGGAGGAACTGATTTTTGTTTTTCATCTTATGAATTTGCATTTAGGGACATGTGCAAAGTTCCTCTGCTAATACAATCTGCTCACAGCACCGAATCTCACTCTAATCCCTCTTATCTACACTTGAACTGAGCACCACCTCATATTTGCAAGTTCAGACAGAAAGTACAAAGAATATTTTTCCTTGACAAACAGCCAGTAACCCTATAAATGCCAAGCACAATTAAATTATTCATAAGGACTAAAATTAAATATTTGCATATCCCTTTTTGTTGTCTGATAGTATTCAGAATGTATAAATTTTGCGACTTAAAATGTGCATGCTGTTTGTATTTTTCTTCTGTTACCGTGACTCATTGATCAGCATATTAAATGGCATAGCTCCCTACCAAATTGGAATAAACCAATTTTGCAAGTCCAAAATAGGCTTATTTTGCTATTACTATATCAGGTAAATGACTTTTATGTACAAATAAATTTGAAAGCCTTGGTTTATAAGAAGAAAACTGTTTAATCTACCCTATAGTACCTCGTCCTGGAGTTCTTATGCTATGGGACAATATGGGGAGAATAAGATCAGTCTAAATCCCTTAGGATTTAGGATCCATGAATTGTCCTGAAAAATAACAACAACAACAACAACAACAATTATAATGATGGCAGTTGGTACCATCTCCAAGAATTTTACAAAACACATCAAGAAACTGCAGCTTCCTGCAGTACCACCAGTGTAACTGCAAAAAACTGTGCTACACGGAACATCATATATTTTAAGAAGATAGTTGGTTGATACCTAGTACGCTGGCAGCAACCTGTATCAACCATTAGTACCAGTCAATCATATTTGTGACACATTTTTAAATGTTCAGTTGACTGAGTTTCATGTTTAATGAATAAAAGAAATAGTAATAATAATAATAATAATAATAATAATAATAATAATAATAATGATAATGATAATAATGTAAAACTTTTACTTCCTCATACCACTTAAAGAATCTTGACATCTCCTCTCCCTTCTTCCCCATTCATCATCATCAGTTTTGAACTTGAAATAGGATTTATAAGATGAGATTGATTTCTTTTGTTACTGTCACTCTTCTGCTTTTAATTATAATCACTTGTTTTCCTCTCTATTATTTTGCAATGGGAAGCAATGTAAATTTCACAGAATCATAGGAGCTGCTGTAGCCTTCGATCCAGCCTACTGTTTAGTGCAGGATCCCAATTAAACCACTTCTGCTTTTTTAACATTTGTATCTTTGAATGGTCGTAAAATGAGGCAGTCAGTAAGCAAGGACTACCTTTATTTTGCCATCAGATGGCACTATGATATGGTGCTCTGAGGTGCAAATGTCATGAAGGGTGTGGGCCATGGTTAGTCATCCCTGTTATTGACCTATTAATTGGTAACTCTGGGTATTGCTTTTATATATGTGTTCTGTCCCCTTCCCCACACAGGCAAACACACAAACAGGCATCCCTGCCAAGATTTTATTATACAAGCATTCTGGAATCCCTTGCAGATAAGAGTGTTGGCAGCAAACTGCGCAATGCCTGCCAAGTCAGTTTTACAAGAGATTTGCAATTCAGTTTTCACTCACAGTAAGCAAGAGAGAGTTTATCTACAGTCCGGTCCAGTATCAAGAAGTCATCCACGAAGCAAGAGTTAGCCAAGGTCCAATCCAAATAATTACAAGCCAGATTTCAGGTAACATGATGTGACTCTCAGGTTTTTAACTTTGTCCGTCACAAGGCCGGAAGAGCAATCACACCCACTTTTATCCCTTGTAGGGTGTGGCTCAGTGACTCAGCTCAATCTCTGGCCCTCCCACACCTCTTATGCTGCTACACACACTTCTCCCTCTGACGCTGCCTGGGATCAAGCCAGGATTTGTCATCCTCACTCCCTATCTGTTGTTGTTCCAATATGCTTCTCTCCTGGCTTATCCCAAGCTGGTCCTCTCGGCCTTCAGATGGAACCTGAGGCATTGCCAGAGCGGAGGGTCCTGGAGAGGGATGCCTTGCCAGTTCCTCCCCATCATCTTCAGATCTTCTTCCTCTGCTAGTACAGGCTCGGGGGTTGGGGCCACAACAAGAAGTTTCTTGAGGACTTTTAAAAAAAGTATATTAAAACAAACACCGGTATCCAAGCTCAACAGCTTGGAAGAGCACTGAAGAGGTAACTGAAGAGGTAACATAGCCTGATCATTGCACATATACATGAAGATAGTCCTTGATTTATAACTGCAATGGATAATTTTGTGAATCATTGTAGTCATAAGTTTAGCCACTACATACATTATATATATATCATCTACTGTCTCATCTCACAAAGGGCAAAAGGGAAGCAGTATGCTCCCTCCATATTTGGGTAAACCAGGTGCTACAGAAAGAAAAAACATACATACATACATACATACATACATACATACATTGACTGGAAATATTTTGACTGGAAATAGTTTGTTGTGAAAACAACTGCCTGGATGGCTCCTGAGATGGGGCTGAAGGGCGAAAGGGAAGCAGTATGCTCCTTCCCATATTTGGGTAAACCAGGAGCTACAGAAGGAAAACATACACACACACACACACACACACATATAGTAGATATCACTAAGGACATGAATGTGTTGCATAGTGTACATAATTAGTGTACTAACATTGAAATATCTGGAGTTGGACAAATTCCAAGTTGCCTCTTTTGGCAGCTTTCACAGATGATGACATCACAGATGATATTGCTTGTGCTAAGGAAATTGAGGCAAATCACCTACCGTTAAGTCACTGGTGAGTCAATCTCACATTAACATCTTCGACTTGCAACTTTGGCTAGTAACTGAATTTGTAGTCATAGACGTTAATAGACTTTCTTTAGACTATTGTACAACCTTTAGCATTGGTGGTAAAATATACTCTCTGAATATGAAAAGCTGCATTTTTATTGCTGTACTTGCATTCTGGTTGCTTTAAAATATGGCTTTGTCTTTTGAACTCAAGTTTAATGGTAGACTAAGACACAAGGGGAGGGGCTGTTGATGCTGATTATAGCTGTATTATTCCTTCCCAGGGATTTCACATATATTATCCACTTACGTGCTTTAAAATCTGGGGTTTACTACCCAGTAGGGACAGGTTGCAGAAGAATTTGGCAGACGGCCTTTTAAACACCAGGATTTTGATCCCATGCACAAGCTCCCTAGCATCAGAGAACTGGATCTGTAAACAGCATAGTAATGAGAGAAGCAGGGAGAGATCCTTCATGAAGCCTCCAAGTCATAGGAGGGATAGGAAAGGGAGCTGCAGAAGCAGATCATTGGATGGGAAACTCTTGAGCCAGCAATCAGCATTTAAAAGCAAAGATAAAGACATTATGTAGCCAACACTTGTTATCTAAAAGTTACTCTGCTATGTGTTCTTCTGAAGCATTCTCAGATTTTGGCTAGGATTTTATGATCCTCAGGTGCCAACCCAATTTTTTGGAATTTAATTTTCTTCACCTCTGCGTTGCTTGGACTCTGTCAAGGTTATGTGGGAGTCCAATGGGTGGTATCTATTTCTGACTTTATTGTTAGAAGTAAAAAGTCAGAAAGAACAATTTTAGCTTTAACAATTATTTCAACCTGGGCAAAAGGAGATTCACTTAAACAACAAAGAAAATTAAAAGTCAGTGAAATGGAAAGATGAATGATAGTTGCTACTAGCTAATTTGGAAAATTCCTCAATCTTTCTTTTTAGACTAAAATCTTCAAAGAAACAACCATACATTGTGGCCTACAAAGATATGCATTATACTTACTTTTATTCATATTCCTTTTTTAAGGTGGCCCTGGGTAAGCAACTGCATAGGACCAAATATGTCAAAATGGAGCAGCGGCTGCAAGCTCTGAGATTGATGCTCCTGCATATCTCTTCCTCCTCCTGTGATGAAATTGATATTATTCCCTATATAAACACATTAAACAATTTAATTCTATGCTTGTCCTCCACAGGTTGGGAAGAATGAATGGGTGGGAGAGAGAGAAAGACTTTTTAAAATCTTCAAACATTGCTTCAATAAAACCAGTATTGTGGATTAAGCCCTTCTCTGTATAATGCTTTATTTCCTTTCAGTGGGGTTTTGTCTCTATCCCTCAGTCAGACTATGGTGCTTCTCGACAAAATATCCACCTAATTGTGTCCAAATGTCCATCAAGAGCTTAGAAAAGAAATGACTTATGGATTGAAACATACAACGACAGACTTTACAAACATATCTGAAAAACCTTTCTTTTTTTTTTTCTCTTTTGGACTACTTGGACTATCATCAAATTAGAATAAACTGAATATAACCACAAGAGGACTTTGCAGATTATCTCTACAGACGACCCTGGGGATCGATCCACGTCCAATGTTTTATTTTCTGTATTTTTGTATAATTTTTTTTCACTTTTTTGTTTTCTTTTTATTTTACTTTGTTTACTTGTCTTGTGTGTTGTTTGTTCTATTTGTTGTGTTTTTCAATAAAAAAATAATTAAAAAATAATTAAAAAATAATTAAAAAGGAATAAATGGAGTCCACCCTGTGCTTCCCAGTGTGCACATTTCACCCAGAAGCAACACTTGATCACTCACCAAATAAAAAATAAAAATGCAGATGCCTTCAACATTCTACTATGCCCATCTAGCCAAGAGTGAATCATTAGCTCTCTGAAAGCCAAGTTGTTGTTCTTAAAGTATTTTAATAGGATTTAAATGCAATAAGGAAAATTGCTACACCCCCAAACATCTGCTCCTTACATAATGTCATCACCGAGAGCTTCTCATGGTAGCACAACGTCACATGTTGAATGTTTATTGTTACACAACTAATAAGGCAAGAAGGAGCATTGAAACACTCCCGATAAATATCTCCCCTGGGCGAGGAGGGCAGGAAAGAAAATCTAATGAATAAATGATTATTAATAATTAAATTCTCCTGCTCAGTAGTCCATCTGATGAACTTTTTCATCCGGAAGATTTGTTGTTGTGTCTCTGTCCTAAATCTCTTCCAGATACAAAAGGGGGAGGGCGAACTGAGCATCCTAATCCTTTTCTCCAGACAACCCCACCCCTCCCACCAAATAGCTTCCATTCACATAGTGGCTGTTTTGAGGTGGAAAAAATGTTTATTGATTTAGGAAAAATTATATTTCCCTCTTCTTGTTCAGGGCGACCCAAGGCGGCTTACAGGAAATAAAAACAGAATATCAAAGAGATTGAAAAGATATCTGTATTTTTCGGACTATAAGAAGCACCAAGATTTCAAAGAGGAAAACAAGAAAAAAAAATAATTTTTGGCCTCTTCATGTCTGGTTGTTGCTCTTCCTGCCCTCAGGAGCATTCTGCAGGCCTCCCAAACCCTCTGCACATCCGGTTTTTGCAAAAAATGGGCCTGTTTTTTGCAAAAACGGGTGCGTGTGGGGCAGGGTTTCGGGAGGCCAAAAATGACCATATTCTGTATATAAGATGCACCAACATTTCCACCCTTTTAGAGGGGGAGGAAAGTGCGTCTTATACTCCAAAAAGTACGGTAATAAAATAATAATCCCCACCCTGGCGACAACACACACTCGTAACTGATGGCTGATGGGATGGCTTGTTTTATTGTGATTTAATCCATTTTAAATTTTATTGTTTTATAATCATGTTTATATTGTATTTATCCCAAATGGTTTTTTATTGGATTATTTATTGT
>JANHFM010005027.1:70805-88253 GCA_032468115.1 Grayia smithii | reverse complement strand
GAGTAGGGCGGCATATAAGACTAATAAATAAATAAATAAATAAATAAATAAATAAATAAATAAATAAATAAATAAATAAATATCATGTTTTCCATTTTCTCCTTTTGTCTAGTTTGCAGTACCCCTCCTGTCAATATGAAAGTGAAACTCGTTAACCGAACAGCCTTGCTGGTTACCTGGAATCAACCAGAGATTATCTATCATCCACCCATTATGAACTATATGATTTCCTACAGTTGGAGTAAAAATGAAGATGAAAAGGAGAAGACGTTCACTAAGGACAGTGACAAGGACCTGGTAAAGCTATAGCCATCTGACATTGCCATTAGTGTTAAAATAACCTCACTTTCTCTGTCCTCAGTTGAACTTATGGATATAAAATGAGCTGATTTTCAATGGGCTTGAGCTGATTTTCAAATTTACACTGAGTTCTGTTAACAACAGGGATGGCAATGAGATCTGAACCCCATTTCATAGTAAGAAACCACCTTAATCATTCTTTCTGTGAATGGTTTAGAGTACAGAGTACTATATATCAGGAAAGTTCAAAACAAGTTGCCCCCCTAGGAATCCAATTTGGATGGTTGGGCTAAAGTCAATGTTTTCGTCCTATACTTTATCTGGAATGCCCATCTGAGATTTCCTTAAAGGGAAACTAATGGTCTTACAAATTATTGGCAGTACCCTGGGACTTCTTCCTGCTAACAGGGTTAAGTTTTCAGAATCATCTGCAGCTAGGACCTGGAAGGAATTGGCTTTATGTGAAGCCTATTCTTTGCTTCCTGAACATAGTGATTGTGTAATGAAGAAGCTGCTAAGATTTAACAAGA
Organism: Grayia smithii; assembly: GCA_032468115.1. Lineage (NCBI taxonomy): Eukaryota > Metazoa > Chordata > Lepidosauria > Squamata > Grayiidae > Grayia > Grayia smithii. Next base: position 87,423 of record JANHFM010005027.1, on the reverse strand, counting down.
AACATCAGCACAGCTCATGGAAAGCCATATGTAGGTTGGAATATCAACCCAGAGACAAGCAACAATTACCAAAGTCCTTAAAATTCCGCACATAAAGAAAGAGAATAACACATTCCATTTTGTGAGGGCTCAGTTTATTGTTAATCAAAGAAAATCTCTGGAATAATGTAATCAGTCGTTGTATGTGCACATAAAAATGCAGCCACAGTGAAGTTAAATTCCTAATGATAGTTATCTTTTTCTCCTTTGCAAATACATGGCTCCTTGGGTGCCATTCAATCAGTTTTAGAATAATGTGTCTCTTATTCTTTCTTAGATTAAGGCTCTTTTATACTTAATTTTTCATTTGTGCTTTCAATTTCCCTCCACTAGAAGTTGTTATCTGGGTCATATGAGGGAATCTAGTGCTTCATGAAATCATAAGGCAATCTTGCAGAAGGAGTTGTAAAGGTTAGGGCTTTATCATTTTAAACTTGTCATCCTCCCCCCACCCCCCAACTTAAGAGAGATGCTTCTTTATCCTTTTAATGAATAATAAAGACAGCAAACATTAATCACAAAGTTTATTTAGTCACAAATGCAGGAACATTTTCCAAGGTGTGTCTGTTACCCATTATCAATTCCTTGGGTTCCTTCAGAATTGATTGCTTAGCTGTTAGGAATGCTAGACTAATTGGCATTCAGAAGCTCGGTTTTCCAGCCAAATTCAGTCTGTGGCCAATGCAAATGAATGTTTCTATTTTAACTGGTTGTTTTAGCTGTTACACCATACATATTTCCTTTCCTGTAACTCCTGTATGTTATTCTCTAAAGATTACTCTTCCACTATCATGGAGAGAAAATAAAAAGTGGGGTGTAGACTCCTGAGTCCTTCGGGAGAAGGGCGGCATATAAATTTTATGAAAGAAAGAAAGAAAGAAAGAAAGAAAGAAAGAAAGAAAGAAAGAAAGAAAGAAAGAAAGAAAGAAAGAAAGAAAGAAATTTCACTCTCTGTGGGCAATCAGGCCACAAGAGAGTGGGAAGACCAATCTCCTAAACTGGGTAGACAAGTCAGCCTTATTCCTGACTTAGCCCGTGTTCATTCTAGCTTATCCACTTGCAAATCTGTTTCATCCCACTTCTGCATTAATTTCAGTTTCTTTTAACTCTCATGAATTTTGCATTTAAACACACATTTTTTCAAACAGCTTGTATTTCTCATGGTAATGTACAATTAAGTATATTATCTAAACCACACTCCTTAAATCCATGCTGAGGCATTTTTGCTGAATTACACCAGTCAGAGAACTACAAAATCCAAAAGAGAATTCTTTTGTAGGTTATGCATTAGAACTTTTTCTTCCCACAAAAACAAAATAATTGTTTCTTTTGGCCAGCAATTATTTTTTTTGGGGGGGGGAGGGCATATGAATTTGAGGATCTTGTAAAAAGACCCTAAATTCTTTTTCAAATAACAGTTTAAAGGAAGTTAAAGGAACAGTTAAAGAATTTCCTTCCACATTTCCTTTGTCCAGCTCGGCCTTCAGTTATTGGAAGGTTCAAAGAAAGCCTATAAAATCAACTACAAGCTTTAGTAAGAAAGAAAGGAATGATAGATAGCCTGTGCATCATGTCATCATTGTGACATCATTACACAAATGAGACAGCTAAACACTGCCTTCTGACAGTGACAGATGTCAGAATACATAACTATATCATTTGTGAGATGCAATCATGATGCACGTGTCAACATTTTGATGTCTTGGTGACTTGTTATGGAAGCCTAAGAGACCAGGTAGAATGATCTCTTGGCTGAAATAAACTATAACAGCCCAGAGAAGGATCTAATAAACTTGACATCAGTTTGAAATTCTGCACCTTTTCAGATTTTTCTTGTACTAGCTTTTGAATCACAGAAGCAAACAATCATAGAAAGGTATTTTGATGCTTTGCCTTAAATGGTACATAGAGCCAGCATTGGGTAGTAGTCAAAATGTTAGACTAGAAGCAAGGAGACAAAGAGTCCAGTCCCTCAACCATGGAAATCCAGTGGCGACTTTGGTCCTGTTATTTTACCTCACAATGCTGTGGTTGTGGTTGGAATAAAATAGAGGAGATGGCATCATGTATGCCTTCTTGCCCTTCTGAATGAAAAGTGGAATATCAGTCTAATCATGAACGAAGGCAAATATAAATAAATTATTATAAAACTAATAAGTCCTCATGGCAAAGAGATATAAATCCAGATCAATCTTCCATATAGCCATTTTTTTTCCCAAATAGCAGTATCAGTTGCATTTCTTCAAACATTTGTAAGCAACTTTGGCACCTGTAGCACTCTATAAGGAAATAGACCAGTGGTCTTTCAGATGCTACTAAATTAGAACTCCATCACTAACCATAGATAATGTTGGCTAAGGCTGCTAAAAATTGTGCTTCAGCAACTTCTGGTGGGGAAGAGAAATTTAGAATTTGATGCCACTATCAATGTCTCCTACAGGTATCCAGTATTCAGATCTAAAGCAGGCATAGTGTTTTGGATCTTTAGTTGGCATCTTTCCTGTTAGAGCCATATCTTTTCTTTTCTTTTTTTCCCTGCCCAGTATCTACAAGGACTTAGGAAAGTAGCAGCTTGAGTTCAGCAAGCATTAAGAAAAGAGTGACTGGGGAGATGCACCCTGTCACCATCTCTGTAATGCTTCTTGGTTTCAAATGCAGATCCTCCTAAGAACATGCAGCTATGTGCATCCAAGAGAAAGTATGACTCCTTCAAGAAAGTGCCTATAGGATTTTGAAGCTGGCCATGCCAGATCCAGGGTATGTTTTGCCAGCTTCAGATTCTGCTAGCAACTAAATAATGCACATCTCTAATATCTTCCAGGAATGACTTAGTCAGTATTCAAATTCCTAATGTAGGAACATACAATCATAGCTCAGGACTCAACTACTTTAAAATGCATCAGATTTGATACTTGATGCATTTTGATGTGAAAATTTTGTCCCACTACCCATTGTTTGTTTGGTATTCATCATGCAAGCTAGATCACGGTAGTGTTGGCTGCCTTGTGACTTGCTAACCTTGGTGGCTGAAACAAAGGGTTATGTGTTAAGTCACGTGGTTTGTTTGGTACTCATTGTTTTTACTACTCCCAGAACCAATTAACAACGAGTATCGAGGAACCACTGTATATAGGGACAGGTATTTTGTACTGCCTCTTCTTTCATCAGCAGATGCTCTTATAATATTATGAAATCTGGCTAACTTGGCTTGAATCTTGATTCAAATCATTTTATCTCCAATTTCATTGGAGGTTGTTTGCTTATTTTACAGAAAAGGTAACTTTTCTTCCTGCCTAAAGTGTGACATTGCATTGATTTTCTCTATTTTGGCACTATTCCTTTACTGTGGACTTTCTCTCTATTCAAATAAATTTGCCATTCCCATAAAATGTATTCTAAGTATATTTTTTATGTTTTACAGACTGATCATTCAGCATCCTGTTGGGAGGGATAAAACTGAATAACATCTATTTTTTTTAAACAGAAAGCCATCATTAGCCATGTCTCACCTGACATCCTTTATCTGTTCAGAGTTCAAGCAGTTTGCCGAAATGACATGCGCAGTGATTTTAGCCAGACAATGCTCTTTCAAGGTAACACCATCCAAATTTCCTATATCTCTGTTATGTTCTCTCAGCCAATAAAAGTCTATAGGGGGAAAAATAAGTTTGCAAGCAACTGTAGGATTTAGGAACTGTGCTTACCTCCAACTGTGCTTACATCTACTCAAGGGAAGTAGAAACTTAGCTTAAAGGGGGAAACTTTGCTTATTTAAGTTACACTATCACGAGCTCACAAGATACTGAATTTCCTTCCAAGCATGGAGTCTCATTGCTACTGAAACTGAAGTGAGCAGTAATCATCATTGTTGGCTACCCATGTACACTGAGAATTTGGAGACCGTGTACATTTGCAGCTATTGCTTCCTGGGGTTCGGTGGCCTGAGTAAAGATGTATTTTTACATCCAATTATCTCTGTGCTTGAGGATCATCTCAGTAGGGAGGAATTCCTTGCTCTACTTTCCCTAAGCTGTATTTGCATCCTGTATGTGATCTTGCTTAACCACAGCACTACCATTAAGTTAAATACCTTTAGCTATATTAGCCTTTTTATAGCTCAATGTCACTGAGGACTCACGATAGAGGAGATGCTGAGTGAATTCTAACAAGCACAGTGTCAGATCCAGGAAGCAGCAAATGTCTAATTTCCCAGGAGATTTATAGAAGGATATGTAACCATCTTGAAAAGGTGCTTCTGGAAGGCAAGGATTTCCTTAATGGTAGAAAGTTGAAAACCAAAAATCATTAGAAGATTCCATATATACATTGAAATACCTTGGTGTGCGTGGAGGTTTTTGGATCTCATTCAACAGCTCCCAAAAGAAGCAAGGTTCAAGTTTCCACAGATGGAAAGTACTTCGGGCCACTTATTATCTCTCAGGCCAACTCGCTTCACCCTGTTACTATATGAATATACTATGAGGGAAAGGTACCTCATAGAGAAAAGGTGGATGTAACAAATACATAAGTTCTGATTTTTCTTATTTATTTTTTTTCTTATGTGACTGAGTGAAGCAGACAGCAGAATTGATGTTCCAACTGTTCTTTTACCGAGGACGTGAATAACTTTGATGGATTTTTGTCACATACCAAGTCTATCTAAGTAGTTTAATAGGTTTGAAATAAATGGGCCTGTCATGCTGAAAAACAGGGAACTATTAGCTTGGAAGAAGAAAGAAGGATTCCTTTGGTACAGAATTACATCAATTAATCCTTGTTTTTTCCTTTGGACTTTCTACCATGTTAAAAATGCACCACAAGAGATTCTTCAGCCCCATTTTTTAATGGGGACTGGTAATAATCTAGGCCTACCACAGCTGCTTTTATTGAGAATCAAAAGTATTTAAATCAGGAAGGATAACTTTTTGATTTCGTGGGTGTTTATGATACTGAAGCCATGGGTAGTCATACTGGTCAAGGTCGATGGCTCAATTTTAATTCCAGAAACAGTAGTTTGAAGACCAATCTGGGTCTCCAACAACATTTTCTAGTTACCTAATACCTGTAATTTCTGTTGCTCCCAATAGTCCATTTATTTATTTGTTTGTTTGTTTGTTTGTTTGTTTAATCTTGTTTATGTAAAAAAAAAGCACAGTTGTAATTTATTTTTGTTTTTTGTTTAAAGTTTTAGAATTGTTAAATTATAAATTGTTTATATGGAAACCTTTTTATGTAGTCCATTATATCCATTATATCGTAAGCATCAAAAACATCTCCTATCCAGTTTTACAGCCTGCTTAGTTTAACAAGTAGCACGGTACCACACTCATTAAGATTGCTTTCATGGCACTTATCTAAAATCGTCTCGCTGTGTGTTTTGTATAGTTAATTGGCACTCAGATTTAAATAGCAAGGCACCAGTTTATTTTAAAGCCAATTTCCGCAATCTATGGCCTCTTGATCTGTTGAGATTGCAGCTTCCTAAATTCCAAATATAACTAGAGGTTGGGAAAGTCTGCTATGGAAATTATATGCTGGTAGAGAAATAAAGGAGGTTAGAATTAACTGGAAGGTGTTTTGGTTGAGGATAAAAATCCAGTTATATGGATTTTTGAGTTTTAGAAATGTAAGTATGGGAAAAGCAAACTTTTTTTAAAAATGCTTCCCACGTCTGTTAAGAATCATTTTTAGTACTACTACTGTTGTTCTTCAGTATGAGTAGTTCTAATATTTAACTGTCTCAATGGGATTTTAAAAGCTCTGAAGCCACCAAGGACCCCACAGTTCAACTTTGAGCTACAGATACACTCTCTTCTCTTGATTTTTAATTTCGTGATCATAATTTCTAAATTAATGTTTTGTAAATACATTATGGTTGTATAATCAAACCTTCTTTTCTCTTCCCCTCCCTCCCTCCAGATAACACAACTCGAATTTTTGAGGGGACCAGAATAGTAAAAACAGGAGTGGTAAGTGAGATGATTCACTAAAATGATTATAAAGCACTTATAACATCTCCTCCAGCAGGTGGCAGCATAGTGTAATAAATACCACAGAAAATGTGGCATTGGAATTGATTAGAATTGTAATTCCAAATTTTTGGATTGGCTGTTCTGAGCTATTAGTATTGGTTGATTAGGATTAGGTCTGCATGTTCACACATGTTGGAACCAGTGTACTCTGAGTATTAATTAATGTTTTATACAAATAGTTTTCGTAAGACAAAGATTGCCCTGAAGAACATTACACTATGTTCAGGTAGTTCTCGATGGACTAAATTAGCAGGCAGATAATTTGGTGACTAATTTTGTTTGGTTCTATTTGGAACCGCAAATTATGCTGAGCTTTTGTGACAAAAAATGTTTGATCTGTCTTGTCCAGTCTCATGCCCTCCAGATATGTTGAGGATATGGTTTCCCAAACCACTGCCTATGCTAGCTAGGAATTGCACCCTATCATGTCAAGGTCATTAGAAGTTTCCTCACATTTCGCTGAAGGAACCAGAGTTATATATTCAATATATCTTCTTCTATGTTCCAAGAGAGCAGAATTAAGCTTGACAGAGGATAAAAACAATAACAGGAACCTCTGGAGAATGTGTATGTGTTTCTATGTGCATTTTTACATTGCAAAGATTATCACATTTAAGTTTAAAGCATGTCCATAACATTCCAGTCTAAATTGCTCATCTGACTGATTCTTCTAATTGCTGTTTGGCTTGTACCATGTTAGTTATTTGTGACTATCCATTCTGTACCAATAGATTGAGCAAATCTAGTCATTAACATACATATTAATTTGTGTAAAAATTGACTTGAACATCTCTAGTAGCGATTTAGTTTTGATATTATCCTACAAGGTCATTACTTAGCTTATCTATTTTGAAACATAATTGTGATAGCATGCTTTCAAGTACTTACCATGGATTACATAGCCTCATTTAATCACTCTTTTATAAACTCAATTAAGATGGGCAAAGCATTGTGAAAAGATGGATCTTTTCTCATTAAGCTATGTTTATGCCATGATTAGGGAGCTTGGAATTCCTATAAGATTAATTTAAATAACATGAAAGTTTATTCTTATTTAAATTCATCCCAAACTGCCCGTATTAATGCTGTAAATGTATGCAACTCACAGCCAAGCACATATTTCATGCTGGCACAGTGAATAGATAACACTCTGAAAGGCAGTGTTGTAGGACACAGTTCCCTGTCTGGTCCTATCCAAATGTACAGGTAGTCCTCGACTTATGACCACAATTGGGTCCAGAAAATTCACTCAGTGAGGCATTCAATTTTATGACATTTTTGTCATGGTCATTAAGTGAATCATTGGGGTCATTAAGCAGGACATCATTTGACTGTGACATGCAACCTTCCCTACCAGCTTTCCAATTGATTTTACTTTTGGAAGCTGACTGGGAAGTCCCTAGTCAATGACCCACATGACTGCAGGACAATTTGGCCATTGTAAGTGAGATCTGGTTGCCAAGCACCAGGATCGCAATCACTTGAGCACAATGACACTGCAGTGGTCATAAGGGTGAAGACTGGTCATAAGTCACTTTTTTCAGAGCCATCGTAAATTCAGATGATCACTAAACGAATGGAACTTGAGATAGTTGAGAACTATCTGTAATGGGCCTAGAGTATTCAGGGTTTCCAGCCGGTCTAGGCCCCCCTCTTAAACAATAGAGAATTTTCAGTTTGGAGTTCCAGTGCTACAACATATCTAAATAACTTCTTTACGATATCTAAAGTTATAGCAGTATAGATTGTTGAGTGAAATAGATTTGGAGATCTGTTATAATTCATGTAAATGATTTTGACGATAACAAAGTTAATTTTAATATTTTCCCTCCCCATTCTCTATTTTCTTTTTAAAAATCCTGTCTACATGCCATTCTTTTAAAAAGTCAAGGTTTTTCAGTGAATTGCAGTATATTAAATAAAAATAATAATGGAGAGCATGCTGCCACAATCTTAATTTTATAGTGTAATCCATTTCCTACTTTGGAGCTGCATCAACTTAATTTGACTCCTAATTTGATAACTTGACTCCTCTTTAATTGGGAGCTTTGAAAACACCAAAATATACACCAAAAGCTACGTATTTTAGTGAAATCAGTGAAGATCCATGGCAACTTGAAGAAAACTCGTAAGCTTAATATTACAAACTGCACATCTTTTAAGGAGACATTTATTCAATTACTGTATCCTAAAAATACTTGCTCAGGAAAAAGAGAAAAACACAATCGATCCCTCCCACACATACTTTATAAACGTATTTTACAAAATTGAACACAAATGGAAACCATCCTATAATAGAAGATAATGCAACATTATGTGATTTAAAAGTTGTTCAGATTTGGCAAAAGATTTTGATGCACAATCAATCTAAAATGACAGACTCCCTTAAATACATTCTTTTGACTTATTTAGGCTGCAATTCTGGCTTCATCTCCCTAGAGGTCAACCAGTGAATGTAGCGGGTCTTCAATTGAAGCAAATATGCTTTGGATGGTGTTCTTAATCTTCCAGATTAAAGTAATTGTATCTGTAATTGGACAGCAGAAGGGCCTCTTTCAAACATAATAAGCAGTTTTATGTCTTCTTGTGTTGTTTGTCTTGTAAATTTTGTCTTGCTGCCAGCTAGCTTTAACTATAACTGTTGAAATATACTTGTCTTATTTAAACAGAATAATGGGCAGAATGGAGTGGTTGGAAAGAAAAAGAGAACAAAAGGAAAAAAGAGCCGAGGTAGCATGTCAGGTACCTCTACTGATGCTCTTTCTGCTGTGTTTTCTTCTCTTGTTCCCCCTCGTGATTTCTTCAAGCCGACAGCTTCTCCAGCACCTTCAGCCGACATGGCTCCCATCAGTTCTGGGTCTTCTACTTGGACTTCCTCAGGCCTCCCCTTTTCTTTTGTCTCCATGGCAACGGGGATGGGGCCTTCCTCTAGTGGGAGCCAGGCTACAGTGGCTTCCGTGGTCACTAGCACCTTACTGGCCGGTCTAGGATTTAGTAGCAGTGGTATTTCTTCTTTCCCTAGTACGGTGTGGCCAACCCGGCTCCCGACCTCTGCCTCGACTAATAAACAGTCGGCCAGGCCAGTGGTGGCTACCACCGAGGCATTGTCTTCTCCAGCACCAGACAGCGATTCTGCTCTCACAAAAGACAATGAAGGAGCTGAGGATGGAGAGAAAGATGAAAAAAGTGAAAGCGAGGATGGCGAAAGAGAGCATGAAGAAGAGAGAGAAAAGGATTCCGAGAAAAAAGAGAAAAGTGGTGTGACCGAAGCGGCTGAAACACAGGATAATAGTGAAGCTACAAACACCACTCTTTCTCCCAACAGAACTATGGAGGAGGGAGGAAATGAAACTATATCTGATCATGAGCAAAGCCAAAATATTGTACCAACAGGTAGGACTCCTGAAAGAGGAGAAGGAGTTACAGGAATAGACACTGAGTTCAATACAGTCAGTTCCACCCAAGTGCCGACACTATTCATTAATGAACAATATACTGGTGAGATTCCAAGAAGACCAGAAACAGCATCAACATCTTTACCAAAAGATAACAGATTTATTACCATTTATCCAGGTGAGTTGTTGTGGTGGAAGTGGGTTGGATTGTTTTCAAATCATTAAAACACAATTAATAAAATTAACACCAATGCTTTTCAACATTCAACATTCATTTCGGGAGTTCTTATTTTAACTACTCTAATTAGAAATATAGATACCCTGTTTACATTTTGTAATACAAGCTACTTTCCATACTGTATTCAAAATACTTCATTTTTATTTCGTATATTCACTGATCAAGATAAAGAGTAATAATAATAAAGGTTGCACATATTTACTATTTGCTGGTCAGAAAACTCTGAAGCTTGGTATGCTTCTTCAGCTTCTCCTAGTTAGTTGTTTATGTAGCTTAAACCTTTTCTCATTTCAGGTTTGCACTTGAATGTATTGTGTCATGAATATGGTGTTATTTCTGTAGGATTCAAAAATTCTTTTCACCAAACAGCCTTTGTTATAGTAATGTCTCTTACTACTAAATAATAGTCTTAATCTTTCAGAACAACAATGGATAACATATTGCCATTAAGAAAACAATAATATTTAAAAATTGAACGATAGTACAGTTGTCCCAAAAAATCAGATGCTACTAAAAGAGTAAAGACTATCCCTTGAATAATAGAATCATGAAGTTCTGATTAAACTGATTTATGACTAACCATGCCTGTGCACAGTTAGTGTTATCTTGGCATTAGATAACAGTCAACGGAATTCAAGACGGGCTGAACGTAGTCTGTTTGTGGCTACATAGAGACTCTAGGCTGATTGCTGTTTTGACTCCTTCCTAAGGTTCTGCCATTCCCACCCCCTTACAATTAGATGGGCAAGTAGATTGGTAAACTGTGAGGGTGCATTAAAGGGGATGTTGAAGTTATAGCTAGATTAGAATAAATGAAAAAATTATAATTAAAAGAGACAAGACTTCCAAATAGACAGGAAGATTATTGCACCACCACATTGGAAGAGGCAGGCACGTTCATGAATAAATAAGTACACATTCCAGTAGAGAGAAATTCCCTGAGAGAGAGCTCCGGCACGAGTCCAAAAGTTCGGAAGACTAAAGCTCTGGTCCCTGTAACCAGCCCAGATTGGATCTTGCTGAATCAACGAGTTCTTAACTTTCATCTAAACAAGGAACTATATTGGAGAGAGGTCCAACACTTGAGCTATTCTTCTTGGGTGATGAATTGTAAGAAATTTTGCTTTTCAAAATAGATTTTGAAGAATGTTCATGGATTTGAAGAAGGGCAAATCAAGGAGACCAAATGTTCTTCTAAAAACATTGGGTATGAAAATGGACAAGTGGACTCTGGCATCCAAGCACCTTCTTCTGAGTCTTGCTCAAAGACATACACATCCCTTTAATTCCAGAAAAGATCAAATAATTTCATCAATCTGACTGGGATGCTTGGCTAATTATTAAAAGCCAAAGGTGGACATGGTTAGTAAATGCATGATACCAGGAAAGAGTTTGTATAGTTTTGATTCTGTGGAGCAGAGCATGCTGAATTCCTAGTAATAATTAACTAAAGGCATGCTTGAGGATTTATGGCAGAAATGGCATAATAGCCAGAATATATGAAAGAAGTATATGCGCACTCAAATTACAACCCACTCTTTGTCACTCTGCATGCAAGTTGTAATGAACGTAAGCAAAATTTGCATCACCGCTAATGAACCTGCAGAGGGCAGAGCAGGTTGTTTTGTAATGAACGAATTGCTGCCCCCTCCCTCCATTGTTAAAAGTTTCTGCTTATAGCTGGAAAAATGTAAGCAATTTGATGACATTTTAGATCAGGTTTCTCCAAAGTGGTCAACGGTAACCCTCCAGGGTCATTTGGACTATCCCAAGAGGTCAATGATGTTGTTGTTGTTATTATTAGTTAAAATATGTGTTAAATTATTTTCATATAATAAATGTTTGATGGAGTAATGAACTATCTGAAATTCACCTTCATTCCTATCGGAAATTTCATGAAGGAGTTGACGAGTTGAAGAGTTTGGGCGGTCCTGTTTTTGAATGGTTGAGAATGAAATTCATACATGTTGAGTAGTGCCCCCCTAGTGCTAAATAATAATTACATGTACTGTAAGGCACATTGTAGTCACCGCTCCCAAAGACATTGGCATATTTACCAACTTGAGTTTAAGACAATAGCCTGCAAAAAGAAAGAAGATGGGAGTGAGGGAAGCACGCAGAAAAATGTAGTGTCCAAATTAGCACAGGTACCTGGTGAAAACCTCATCTTTCTATTGACTTAATACAGTGTATTTTAAACAGTGCCTGACATACAGCCCTTTGCAGTCTGGTTGTCCTTATGAAAAACTATCACTATCTTATCACCCTTATTTTTGTTTTATTTATTTGTATCTCATCTTTATTATTTTAAGTAATAAGTTATTCAAGTCAGCAAACAATATAATGTTCTTTCCTTCTCCTCTTTTCCCACAACAACATTGTGAGATGAGTTGGGCTGAGAGAGAGTAGCTGTCTCAAAGTCACCCAACCATCTTTCATGCCTAAGGCGGGACTAGAATTTATAGTATCCTGGTAATTGGCCCAAATCCACCCAATTGCCTTTTATGCATAAAATAGGATTAGAATGCATAGTCTCCTGACTTCTTTCCTGGTGCCTTAAACATTATACTAAACATGTACTTCAGGGATTTTTTGAAGACTGATAAATCTCTACCTAGCATCAATTACCTAGAAAGCAATGGATTTCATTATATCCATCAGGTAGTGATGCATTTTCGCATTGAATGTCTAGGGCAGGGGTGTCAAACTTGATTTCATTGAGGGACACATCAGGGTTGTGTTTGACCTTAGGGTGCTAGGGTGGCCATGGCCAGCTCGATGTCACTTGTGTCGGGGGCGCCTGTAGTGGCCCGAGATCTCTGCCAGGAAAAACGGGCTCCCGAGCTCTGTTTTTGGCTGTGATGGTCTCTTGCAACCCTCTGCCAGCAAAAACGGAGCTCAGGAGGGCCTCCTGCATCCCTCCCGAGCTCCATTTTCACTGTCAGAGGCACCACAGGCTGGTCCTTCACTATTTCCAGGGCAGCCCTGTGGACCAGATGTAAGCACTCTTTGGGGCGGGTCTGGCACCCGGGCCTTGAGTTTGACACCCCTGGTCTAGGGTCTAGTCTTTAGCATAGTATTTAAAAAGCACATTACAGTATTTAAAATAAGCTGGAGTTTGTGCAAAAAACTTTGGAGATAACCTCATTAGGATAATTAAGCATCTGTGTGTGGAGGGGGTCCCCCTCTTCCTCCATATGTGGCAAGATTTATTAAGTTATCATTTCTTGTCATTCTTGAATATTTTTGCAGTGCAGCTTGTAGATGCCAGTTTGCATGTAGGTAAACAAAAGAATCAGACCAGATTTTGCTGGCAGACTGTGTACACATAATATGACACCACAAAGGGGGAAAACGGGATGCCAGTCGAAACAGGAAAAACATACTAAGGTGTACAGGGAAACGAGAGCCATACTCAATAAGCAATAGCTTATTTTATTGCTTCCTTTCATATTACAGAATTGTATGGCATACTGCAGTATAATACTACAGTAGTAGAGTAGTAATAACTTTAAAACATCTCGGATTACATCGGTTTCTGCTGTGATGGAAGCCACATGATTTTGATCTGTTTCTATTTCACTGTTTATTAATTAAGACACAGAATATAATCTTTGGAGAGGATTCTCTGGGGGGAAAAATGGATCTACTTGGCTGTATTTAGCAATCTCTCATTTAATGTCTTTTGTCTGTCTTTATTCCCATTGAATTAAGCTTATTTACTCCCCTTGGTTTTGGGGTAACCAGGTATGATTGAGGGAAGTTTTTATTCAAGGAAATATTTTCATGATGGCTTTCTGCATTGAACAAGTGCTCCCCTAAGGGCCATATTGATGGGGAATAAATTCATGTTTGACTCTGTGAGGGTTAGGTTAGCATAATTAGGCTAATCTCTTTTTGATCTTTGTTTATAATGCTAGGGTATCTTTAATGATCTTGGATAATGATCCACGTTGGTGAAAACTATTGAATCCAGTTCTCTTAGGGATCTAAGAAAGCTGATGGGAGGGATCTCATTGTCATTGAAAAGTTTACTAATTTCACTTGGCTGAAAAACAGTTGCCAGTGTTGGTGGGTAAGCAGGGGGTTGGACTAGAAGACCTCCAAGGTCCCTTCCAACTCTGTTATTCTGTTTCTGGTTATGCTAGGTAGAATGCTTTTGAGGCGTAAACTGTGTCTCTACATGTCTATGTGTTTGTGTGTCTACACATACACACAAACGTATATTCATTCTCCTCCATTCTTTTCCTGGGATGAATTCCAAGCCAGCAAAAGGCAAACTGAATTAATGTAGCAGTGACATATGCCATCAAAAAGTGTTTGCATTCCTTAGCAAAACTCTAGTTTCCTCACCCTTTAAAAAAAATGGGCAAGTTTACAAAAAAAAAAAAGAACCATACAGGATGTTTTTGCTTCTGAATTGCCTTTATTTAAAAATGGAAAATGAAAAGGGCTAGGCTTTTATTACTGTGCAAAGTTGTTGGGATGCAGAGAAGTAGAAACATGCAAGCTTTTCTATATATTTTACACATTTTTTGAAAAAAAAAAAACCAATCTAGAACAGGCTGTTTTTTGAGAGGTTTGTCAGCGATGGGCCCATGTTGGGAGCAACTTCTCCAGGAATTTTTTAATACACTTTGTTATAATATCTCTATGCTTGCTAAAATACTTCAGATTTCAAAACAAAACAACAACTGTCAACTGTCCAGTTGGAGAATCCAGAACAAGAAACTCCTGGGACATTTTTTTACCAAGAGTATAAACTTTACTGAAGAAACTACATTGGCCCAGAAGAAGCGAAACTAGCTCTGGGTTTCCCGCGCAAAAGCAAGCACAGTTAATTCCCCCTTTCCTTACCGGCCACCCACAGTCCATTACATCCACTGATCACTTCTGCTCATTTTGTTATGGGAACCTGCCAGCCACACCGGGACACCTGCTTGGTGTGTCCTTGAAATGGAAGCAAGGTCTCACGGGATCTGAGGGATGCTTGGATGCCATTCCCCCAACCCTTGTATTCCATTTCACCCCCTCTCTTTCATTGCCAGGCTCTGAGAAAAGCAGAATGTAGATGAAAGTGGGAGTCTTGACATGCCCACCAATGTAAATGTCTTGTTAAGCTTCTCTCTGCCTTTCTTTCAAGTTACATGTTTATGGTTTGTGTATGTATAGCCAGATAGACATCCTAGAAAGAGTTAGGCCTGCATTTCTAAATTACAATGGATATGTGGAATATTTGGGGGTGCTCCATCTGGCAGCACCCCAGCAAGTAACTTGGGCAACTGTTCCCCACTCTTCCCAAAGATGAAGCTTTCACAACTGAGACCTATAAGCCAGGGACTCCACATCCAGGTGTAAAGGGAAGCTCCCCTACACACATATATGCTCCACCGTATTTGCAAAAGAACATCACACAAGCATTTGAATGTAGCAGTGCTTCTGCTTTGGCTGAAAATTGGTGATGCTGAAAATTGGTGACACACTTTCCTAATGTTTTGAAGGATAAGACACATGGAAATGGCAGTAAAAGGCCTCAAATTGGTTGGCTATCCCTTTAAAGAACAATGAAAACATCTGTTAACAGCCTCTGAAAACAGGGAGGCATTGGCGTTTCTCTCATCTAAAGAAGCCATCTCTTGATTTGACATTATACACGATTACATTATTCCATCTTCTCTTTTTTAAAGAAAGATAATGGAAAAAGTGGTCGGACTACCTAAAATGGAGATTATTTTATTCCTTTTTATTCAGCAATGAATAGAGGAAATGCAGCTTTTCTGGTCCTATTAGAGCTATCAGTGGCCTTTGATATCATTGCCTGGAGTATCCTACTGTAGTATCCTACTTCACATCTGTGAAGTGTGGGTGATGGGCCATTGTAGTGGTTCCACTCCTTGACTGGGTGGTTCCAGTTTATAAGCCTAGAAAATGAATTTTCAGACTCTTGACCACTTCTATATATGATGCCATAAGGTTTACCTCTTTCCCCCATTTTTAACTTTAATATGAATCTACTGGGGCAAGTCATGAATGGGTTTCAAGTGAGGTGTCATCAATATTAAAGATAATCAGCTATTTATCTCCAATCCAGGTCAGGCAGAAAATGCAACAGATGTCCTTACTTGATGTCCCAAGGCAGTAAGGGGATATATGGAACAAAGCTAGTTAAAATTGAATTCCAGTAATATGGAGTTGCTATTGTCAAGGAACCATTTGGAGTCTTTTATATCATTCCCCCTGAAAGCAGAACTATGATTTGGGGATTTCATGGATTTACAGACTCTATTAGATTGGCAGGGGTGTCAAACTTGCAGCATCACGTTGTCGTCACGTGACATGTTGTCACATGACATATCCCCCCTTCGCTAAACCAGGGGTGGGTGAGGCCAGCACGTGACGCATCTGGCCCACGGCCCACGAGTTTGATACTCCTGAGGTAGAGACTGAAGCAGGAAAGCTTTTGCCTTTGACTTTGGCTGGTCTACCAGCTGTGGTCTGTTTGACTGGGAGGCCCTAGTAAAAGTTACTCACACTATTACAGGTTTGGATTATTGCACTGAACTCTACTCAGGGCTGCTTTGAACATGATCAAAGACATGGTGCTGAGGGGAGAAGAGTGCTGCAGAGTGGCAACCATTTTATAGCTTTACATTGGTTGCTACTGATTTTCTGAGGAAATTTCGAGATGTTTCTATTAACCATAAAGCCACATATGCTTTAGGCCCAGTTTACCTGCAGAATATTCTTCAGATAGAATCTGCTCTTCATGTTTATTGAACTCAGAAGAGACGTTGTGATCATCTCTACTGAGCATGTGACGAGTGAAATCTAAATTTTGTTACTACCGGTTCTGTGGGCGTGGCTTGGTGGGCGTGGCAAGGGAAGGATACTGCAAAATCTTCATTCTTACCCCC
>JANHFM010005027.1:58348-70705 GCA_032468115.1 Grayia smithii | reverse complement strand
GAAATTTTGAGTAGTTCAGAGAACCGGTAAATACCACCTCTGACTGGCCCCGCCCCCATCTATTCTCTGCCTCCTGAATCGCAGCTGATCAGGAAGAAATGGGGATTTTGCAGTAACCTTCTCCTGGAGTAGGGAGGAAATGGAGATTTCACAATATCCTTCTCCTGGAGTGGGGTGGAAATGGAGATTTTACAGTATCCTTCCCCTGCCATGCCCACCAAGCCACGCCCACTAAGCTATGCCACACCCACCAAGCCACATTCACAGAACTGGTAGTAAAAATGTTTTGAAACCCACTACTGGTATGACTAGCCCAAAGTCACCCAGCTGAGTTTCATGGCTAAGATGGAACTAGAAGCCACCATCTCAATATAATAGGAAATCCCACAAATAATTTGCCCTCAATAGGCTTCTTCTATCTTAATGCTATGATTCTTCATTCCACAAATTTATAAATACTGAATACAATTACACTGACACTAATGCATTAAAAACTACCCAAAAATTACCATGCAAGAAGTCTTGTATACATATAATTCTAGTTTCTCAGACACAATGGATCAACCCTGAGTCAAAAACTTGGGACTGATAATATTAAGTCAAAGCTAAAATGGCACGTTGGAATCTTTGTGGTATCATTTTCTATCATGAATATATCCCTCACAAAAAATGAAATAGTAATTGCTTATCCAATCTGTTGTGTAATCATCTTCTGGAATTTATGAGAATTGTAATTCCATCAAATCTGGAGAGCATCCAGCAAAGCAACTTTGGCATGGAACCTTGTTTTTGTAACAAAGGACATCAGAAGAAGTGGATCAGATAAAGTACAACAGCATTTTGTAAGGACAGGATGGACACTCTGCTCGATTCAGAAAAATCTTCTTGCCAAAAATGTCCGTTAACATTCACATGTTTCTCACCATTTTTTAAAAAAATCAAAACGAAAATTTTTATTGCTGGCTGCTATACTAATATTAGCAAAAAGTTGAGTGTAATCTTGCATGCTTTCTTCATTGTTAAAAAGGTAACAATTTAATTAGTGATACATTATGACATTATATTTATATCACATATATTTTTCCATGAGTTAAAAGCAGCTAATAAGAATGGGCAAAGCCTTTCCATCTAAAAGCATTTTGAGTTCAAAAAGACTATGAAATCAAACACTGTTTTTTCAGTCAAAGACCAGCATAGTCACTACTTTGAGGATTTTGAGTTTGAAAGAAAACATTGTAATCCAAAAATTTTACTTATAAATTACAACAAAACATGTTATTTTGAATAAGACTTTTCATATATTTTAACCTTTCAACTTCAAAACAACATGAGAAATAAATTGTTGCTAGAGTTCCTGAAATTTGGTTCTTAGCTTGGAATCAAATACCTAAGTCATTTTGAATTTGCTTTAGTGAAACATAGCCAACTCATAAGATGTGGATGGAACATTTTGAGGGGGCTGCTTTGTTCCAAACATGAAACACAACATATTTCCAATTTTGTGCATACCCATAGCAGTTACTGTTGAGGTCTAGGACTAGGCTCAATAATTTCCACACAAGATATATTAAAAAGATGTTTATTTGCATAGATATCATGGCATTGATGATGATCTGCCTTTCTTGCAGGTACAATCAAGAAGCATGGGAAAAACCTTGGCACAGGTTTTTATACAAGATGGGAGGAGCTTAACACAAAAGGTAAGTCACATGTAACTTGAAGATTTAACCCTTTAACAGAACAAATACATTGGTTGGGTATTTCACCCTAACAAGCTTCGCCTTATTTTTATGTCTGTCATTGATGTCACACACATCTCCTAAATGGATGGGGCTTGCATCATGATGGCACAATGCTGAAAGATGCAGGTTTCTGTGATCCAGACCATATAATGGTTTAACATGGAGCCCAATTTTTGGAAGCGCCTTCATCAAACTTAATGAATGATAAGAGCTATAAAAATGCAAGCTTTAGGTGTTGTTTTAATACATCTGATGATATAGCTGAAAAACAATGAACAATCTGACAAAAAAATTCCAAAAGTTAATGGAAATTATTATCCATTTGATCAATATAATTTAGTGTTATATTCCTAAATGCTTTTGTTTTTCTCTAAGAGACATTTAGCTCCATTTTCAGTTATCTAAATATTTCGAACAAGCTGTCCACTTAAACAAATTCTCTAGCAGGCATTTGTATACAAGTAGTCCTGTGCTCAATAGGATGACAATTGTGTCCAAAATTTATATTGCTAAGTGAAACATTTGTAAACATTTTACAACCTTTCTTGCCACAGGTGTTAACTGAATCACTGCAGTTAGTAACACAGTTGTTAAGTGAATCTTGCTTCCTCATTGGCTTTGCTTGTCAGAAGGCCACAAAAAGTGATCACATGACCCCAAGATACTGCAACTGTCATAAATACATGCCAGTTGCCAAGCACCCAAATTTTCATCACCTGTCCATGGGGATGCTGCAATGTCATAAATGTGAAAAACAGTCATAAGTCACTTTTTTCAAGTTCCTGTTGTAACTTTGAACAGTCATTATACAAATGGTTTTAAGTCGAGGACTACCTGTACCAAGGAATGGAACCCAAATCATGTATTAATTGCACCAGAGAATACTTCTGCATAGATTTCTGAACCACTTTGTACCATTTCAGGAATGGCTTTGGACTTCATTGATCCAAATCAATACCACCTGTTTTGGGAGCTGATTCCATTTGATATAAATATATATATAGCAAAAGTGGTACTTTTCTTTGAATTGGTATGGCTGTTCAGATTTTCAAAATGATCTGTTATCCCAGTACTGGGACTGTTTATCTTACATGTTCAAGCTCTTGTGTCAAGTCAACCATTAAGTCAGCCTTCAAAATCATACTTTTTATGTATTATCTGGAGCTCTTCCTTTCCCCAATCCAGCCACCATTGCAACATAGAATAGAATTCTTTATTGGCCAAGTGTGATTGGACACACAAGGGATTTGTCTTTGGTGTATATGTTCACGGTGTACATAAGAAGAATAAAATACATTCTTCAAGAATAAAAAGATACAACACTTAATGATAGTCAAGGTTACTAATAAGCTATCAAATCATACTAGGAAACAACTAAAAACAATATAAATTGAAAGATACAAACACATGGTTATAGTAATAAGTGGGAAGAGATGATACTAGTAAGGAAGAGAAGAATAATTATTTCACAGTGTTGTGGGAATTAGTTGTTAAGCAGAGTGATGGCATTTGGGGAAAAATGTCCTTGTGTCTAGTTATTCTGGTGTGCAGTGCTCTATAGTGTCGTTTTGAGGGTAGAAGTTGAAACAATTTATGTAACACGCAACAATGGCTACACCAATTGAGAAAAATACTTGGCTGCAAATTTGCTAACATACTGGCCTTCAGAATTCAAGAGCTCTTTTAGAAGATTTTCGTGCTTTTGTTACATTTTTCCAATTGCTCTTTCCTTGCATAGTTTCCCATCACAGTATCTTCTTGGGAATTCATTTTGTAAAACACTCATATAATGCACAAAGTATAAAGAAAAATATGGAGGGGAGCACTAGTAATTTAGTAGGGGGAAGGGAATACTTGGCCAAAATTTACCCTAGCTAAGAAGATTGGAAACTGATTCTTTGTACTTTCCCACAATCAGCTTGAGAGAAAGAATGTAAGCAATGATTAGCTCAAGATGTTTTTCACAGATATTTCACTATTGATGGAGTAGTGTTTACTCAGACACAATTTGGCAGTCTCTTAGATTCATGGTTCCTGTTCTTTACAGCCAAGATTAACATCATCTTATGTGGCAATTGTGCAAATTCTTGAATAGTGGCATCCAGCTCAATGTTGCTCATGCCCTAGTCATTTCCTTATGGACTACTGTAATGCATTTTATATGGAACTGCACTATGGACTGCTCAAAAATTTCAGCTGGTCGAAAATGTGACAAGTGTAGGTAGTTCTGGACACAAACAAGCAAGATGTCTAAAGATTAGATTAAGCTGTTTTGATATACACTGTTGTCAATCTCAGTCATTTCACTTTGGTTTTAAAAGTGAGGAGAGCACATTGCTTCATGAATCAACTTAAGTGCCTTACTTCATTCAAAAACTTCTTCAAAGCTAAGCATTCCTTTGAAGCTTCTCACAGCCTTAGTTAATATGTCTTTCACTTCACTGAGAGCCAAAGACCAAGAAATGCATCAATTTTTGCTCCTTTCAATATTCCCAAGTGTGACTTTTTATAATTTGAAATAAAATGTAAAGTGCACGCCACCATTGTCGGTACTGGAATATTGATGTCAGATTTTCATTTACAATTAGTCGTCGCCTTACAATCATTCATTTAACAACCATTTGAAGTTACAGCGGAACTGGAAAAAAAACTGATTTATGACCAGTCCTCACATTTACAACTGTTGTAGAAATTCCAAAGTCATAAGATCAAAAGTCAGGCACTTGGCAAACAGCATATATTTATGTTGGCTGCAGCATCCTGGGATTATGTGATTACCATTTGTGACCTTCCCAGCTGGTTTCGTGCAAGCAAAGTCAATGGGGAAAGCTGGATTTGCTTAACAGCCTTATGACTCACTTAACAACTGCAGGGATTTGTTTAAGCATGGCAAAAAGAATCATAACATTGGGAATGACTTTGCTTCCCAAAGGAAAGTCTGGTCCAATTGTTCTCATTAATCGGGGAAACCTGCATTGTAAATAAGTAGCAATCTTCTGTCTTCTCCTGAGCTTCCCTATATAATTTATTTATTTGCAGAACTTTCAGAACTTCTGTTTGGTGTGGAAACATGACTATGTCGGAAAGGGAACATAGATCCTGCATATAACATGTAAATCAAAAATCCCTTGAAGATTCTTTAAAGGATTAGCTAAAATAAGCTTTTAAATGGTGTGAAGTTCCACACACGTGACTGAGAAAATGAAAATATTTGTATGCATCCCATTTACTCATATTCTGCTTGCTGACCTATATTAATGTTATTTATTTGACTTCAGTAAATGAAATTTATTTTATGCTTAACTTTCTCTTCTTCCCCCCTTCTCTTCTCTCCTATTATTCTCTCTTAGTCTATCAGATATTTTCCAAAAAACAGTACCAACTATCAAGAATATTTATAGTTATGAGAACATTTTTTGAAAAACAAAAAGAAAACGTTTTCAGGTCATATTCCACTATTCTGTCTGATGTTAAACTCATCATTCATTTTTCATTCAATTCTTTCAGAAGCCAAAGGCCATAATGCAACAACAAATGCAAAATTTCAGTGGTGGCATTATAGCCTAATATGCAGTCTCAGGTTCCAATTCTGCTTCTGCCATGATGTGATTACACTAGTTATCATCCCTCAGTTTCAGTTCTACCACTTGCAATATTATAATAATAATAATGGGATATCTTTACCAACTTGTTTCAAAATGAATTTGCATGATAAAACCCTAGTTCACTAAAGGCTTGCAAGAAAGTGAAGCTTAATTCTTATTGTTTTCAACCAATATGGCAGAATGGACAACCTGAAGACCATGAGGAAAATGAAATCCCCCCCACCAATCCTGAAGGAAAGAGTTTTAATAGAAAAATAGGTTTTGCAGAACATCCCCATAGCATCTTTTAAAACCCTGGATTTCTCCAATGAGTCATTATCTGAAGAATGCTTGTAAAAGGAGGATAGAAGAATACTGAAATAAGAACTAATTAGATAATTAATGTTCTTTATTTTCCTTAAGGAATTGCAATGATTAAAAATCTTAAAGGGATCTACGAGCTATGCCTGCATATTTCATTAGTGTTTAGAAAAAGATTTGTTAAAGTCTTCAAAACATTGTATATTCAGTCCATGCCTACCAAGTACTGAGGAATACTTTCACACAATTATGCTGAAGGGAAAGAAAGCGGGACTATTAATTTTTTTTTTTTTACTTAAAGTCATTTTCTGTGAATTTTAGGCAAAAGTTGTGTAGCAATTTTTTATTTTTTTTTTCTGCCAAGGAAAGGGACTTCAGTTTATGAATATGTCTTATGAATGTGAACTTGTCTGACTAGTCAACCTGAATAGATTCCAATTGAAGAAAACTTCTTTGAATCTTGGGACCAACTATTAGATTCCTTTCAAGTTGTTTGGGTACACTGATTTCCAGGTTCCGCAGAACACAGTTTGAGAAACATTGCTATGAAACATAAGGCAACCTTCCCATTTTCCGTGGTGTTACTCCATGCATAATTTTATGGATTTACTGAATCAAACAGCGTGTTTTATAAAGATGGACACTGTTTAATCTGATCTTCTAGAATAGGATTTTCTGTGTAGAACAAAGGCAATTTGGCAAGGAAATCCACGGGGAACATTTTTACAGTCTGCACAGGGGATGGGGCAGGGGTGAAATCTAAATTTTGTTATTACCGGTTCTGTGGGCGTGGCTTGGTGGGCGTAGCAGGGGAAGGATACTGCAAAATTTTTATTCTTACCCCCCTCCAGGGGAAATTTCCATTCCCACCCCATTCCAGAGGAAGGATATTGCAAAATCTCCGTTCCCACCCCACTCTGGGGCCAGCCAGAGGTGATATTTCCCAGTTCTTCGAACTGCACAAAATTTCCACTACCAGTTCTCCAGAACCTGTCTTAAAGAGTGGCCCTTGCCCTGCTAAATGTCCATCAGTTTATGTTTTCCTCGGTGCAACAAAAAACTGTTTTTTTTCAGCAAATGTTTGTAGATTGAAATTTTTTTGCATGAAGGTATTTTAATTGTTTTAAAATAGCTTTAATGAAGGGTTTTTCATTTATTGTTTCAAATTATTTGCTGACATTACCTGGAATTTATGAAAGAGACCAGGCCACAAACATTTTGTGTAAATAAATACACATACTATCTATTAATATAGGTCTTCATTGCCTAAAGTGAATCCAGGGATTTAGGTGATATGCATACATGCAAATAAATAAATAAATGTTTTTAAAGTGAGAGTCCCCTAAACTTAGTATTTTGTTTCCATCGCATGAAATAGTCTAAGGCTATTTTCTAAATGCAGAGACTTTATTCATTCGTAATGGTTTAATCTCAGCTATTTAGCAGAAGGTAGAAAAATATTGAGCGGGTCATGAATTTCCAACACTCTTCTCCTACTCATCCATATTTAAATATATATTTCATTCTACTGAGTGAAATGAATGAATGTATTTATCACATTAAGACATTTGGAACATTTCAGATGTCAAGCTTGAATAGCAATGTGGCTACATTTTTATAATTCAAAAACCATAAAAGATTTATCATACGTTCATAAAATCATACTTTTTAAAACCTGTGCCTTAATTATTTATAGCCTTAATCAAAATGATGATGTAAACCACCCAGAAACACTTAGGTCAGTGGTTCTCAACCTTCCTAATGCCGCAACCCTTTAATACAGTTCCTCATGTTGTGGTGACCCCCAACCATAAAATTATTTTTGTTGCTACTTCATAACTGTAATTTTGCTACTCTACATGTGTGACTGGTCCGCATAAGTACACTATGACACCAACCCCATCACATACACCTGTATTTGTACGGGGTATATGTGATGGGATTGGCACGATGATGTCATCACATCGGGTACTCGTATGTGGCGGATCTGCATGTGGACGGACCCGCCTGGAGATGGCTAGAGGAGCGGTGTCTCAGTTCCTAAGACCATCGGAAATACGTGTTTTCCGATGGTCTTAGGCAACCCCTGTGAAAGGGTTGTTTGACCCCCCAAAGGGGTCCTGACCCACAGGTTGAGAACTACTGACTTAGGTGGAATGGGCAGTATAGAAATTTAATAAATAAATTTCTGTGACTGAGGAATATAAACTCACTCAAGTCTGATACAGTATCTTCTAGTTTTTTAGAATCAAGTCACCTTGATCTCAGACATTGCAGTTAATAATAAGAGAATGTACAGCAAAACATTTAGAGTGTATTATAGCATCTATTTCTGGTCTATTCTTCCTTAAGGTGTCTTCATATTTTTACCTGCTGGGACATTTAAGAAAATTATCAGTAATTAAGATTTCAAGTTGTCTTGCTTTGGACCAGATGTTGTCTTTAGTTTGTGCAAATAAACAAGAGTATATTACAAACACCAGTCTGTGCTACAGATGATAAACAGACCTTTGGGAATGACTAATGTAATTATAAAGTGAACAAATTGTGAGCTAACTTTAATTATAGGAATAAATGTAAAGATCACAGTAATAATATTTGGAAGACCCTTCACAATGGTTTGCCTACCATTATTCAACCCATAAAACATTACTTAATCCTTTAATCTGCAGGGTTTTTTAAGACATAACTTCCTCCATTATTACGGTAGGTATTGTCTGCTTCGTTTGTCTCTTCCATATTCTAGTCATCTTCTCATCAAATCCTATTCTCCCGCATATTTTGTATTGCTTTATTGGCCATCTTTTTAAACTTAGGGCATGTTGATAGCAGGAAATATGTGGATTCTGTTTGAAATTATATTACCGACAATGTAATTAGTACAAAAATCAAGTTTCTGGGCTGGTGTCATAAAGTAAACTCTTTACTAGCACAACTGTTTTAATCTGAGCTATTCATGCAAACCATCCTCTCTTCCAAATTCATTGCTTATATGACCACGTTCAATATTTACTTTGATTTTAACTTTACCAGAGTAATCGTTCATTTTTATTTTAAGGATTTCTAATAAGGGCCTAATAAGAAATACTTAACATTGCATTTAATTTCAGCCTGGATGATGATAATAAGGAGGATGATAAACTTACTGATATCCTATTGCACTTTTTGGCTTGCTGACAATTGATAATCTCCTAGCACTGTCTTTTCTTCCCACTTAACCTATGACCTTTGGATAACAGGCCCTAATAGGTACACTTCCTTCCATTGGCCAGGAGACACTAAAACTACAGTCTTGCTTAGCAAAGTTACTGTGGTAATTGCAGTAGTGGGTTTCAAATCCTTTCGCTACCGATTTGCTCGATCCGGGCGAACTGGTAGCAACCCACCACTGGGTCATTGTATTGAAGATTGTGGCCATGAAGATTCTGCTGTGTATTTACTCATAATCACATTCTTTTTCCACCTGAAACCTGTCTTGCAAAACTGACTAACATTCTTCCAGATGTTTCTTACCAAATCATCCACTCAAAATCATCTGACTTCAGAAAGCTTTGCAATTTTTAATTGACTATGGTATTTACTTTCAGAGTGGGGTTTGGTTTTGATTTTTAGTATTTGCTTATTCTATCTGGGTTTTCTTTTCACTGATTTTAATATTGTACAGATGATCTTCAACTTACAACCGCAATGGAGCCCAAAATGTATGTTGCAAAGTGAGACATTTATTAAATGAGTTTTGTCCCATTTTATGTTTTTTCTTGCCACAGTTGTTAAGTGAATCATTGCAGTTGTTAAGCTGGTAACATGACTACAAAGTGAATCTGGCTTTCCATTGCTTGTCAGAAGGTCACAAAAGGTGATTGCATGATCCCTGCAACTGTCATAAATATGGGTCAGTTGTCAAGTGCCTGACTTGATCACATAACCACGGGGATGCGGCAATGGTTATAAGTGTGAAAAACTGTCACAAGTCACTTTTTTCAGTGCCATTCTATAACTTTGAATGGAGTCTAAATGTACTGTTGTAAGTCAAGGACTACCTGTATGAGTTTTAATTATTGTCTGCTCTGAGTAGCAATTACATGATTTTATTATTATAAAAGCATTATTATATTATAAGCAGATGACAATGTTGTTTTCTGTTTCTGCTCGGTCTGTATTTCCTTCTTTTTATACATGAACAACTACTGTATATTTCTCTGCTAAGATTTGCTGCATTTGAAAACAAAATTGAAAAACACAAAAAGTCATGGGATAGGATTTCACAATAGAGTTAACTAAAGTTTCAATAAAGTTCAATAAAGTAGGTAAAGCTGTGTAAATTTAAGAGAGTGAGATGGGCATCTTGGTGTAAGGTAAAGTCCAGCCGAGTCCATGGCTTGTGATTTTATGTCATATGCATTCCCATGGGTACAAAGGGGCATATTTTTAGTATACTGTATGTGTTGCATTAGAGCAGTTATTTCCAACATAAAAATGTGCTCTTGTCCCTTACTGATTCTCCAGGTAAAATGAAATTTGATTTGGGGGGGGCAGGGGAGGTGTTTCTGCATCTCAGAATGCAAAATTAGTCTTCAAATTTACTTCACTGCCATACTAATGAAGAGATGTAGAGGATTCGCAGAAGCGATTGCTGTGGATGTTGCTCTTCTTCTCATTGTTCCTCATACTTTCCTCTCTTACTGTTTCTTTATTATGACCTTCTTTTGAACCATCTAGCAGAGTGAAAAGATGAACTGAGGTTGGTTGGTTTAAATACCAGGTCGCTTGATCAACTGCTGGCAAATGTGGGCAGAAAGCTGCATTTTTGCATCAGGTGCCCCAGCTGAAATTGTTATGCTGTATCTTGTAACTACATTTATGTACTCCCCATATCCCCTGTGATATCAATTTCGTAAGATAAAAATTGCAAATCACTGAATGCCATATTAACCTTCAATGTGATGCATATTTATTTAGATTTTCAAGTGGGAGGTAAGCTGGTCTTATATATACATAGATCAGTGTATCTATAATATATGAAGTTTCTTATCCTTAAAGAGGTGCCTTATTGGCTGAAAACACCAAGATATTAAGCAGTACATTTGTGGCTGCAAAACCAATTTCATCTGATGAGGCTAGAGGAGAAAGCCCATTGATAAATACTACAGATTTTTCTCCTAGTTCTTGCAGTTTTCTTGGCAATATTTCCAGATGTGGCTTGTCCTTGCCCTCTTTCCAAGGCTGAAAGAGAAGGACTAACCCAAGGTCACCCGACTGTAGTAAAAATGGCTGTAAAATCAGATCCGTTCACGTGTTGACTTCCTTTACACTTGCTTTGACTTACAACAGAAATTCCAGTCCATGTTGTAGTTGTGAGTTAAGGACCTACCTGTTTGTTTGTTTGTTTGTTTGAGCACAAAATGATGGCTTCAGTGCTTCTGCTAACAAATCTAAGAAATTCCAATTGCACTGAAGGACAGTTTATGCAAAACAGTGTTACATTTTTATCCATGCCAACAACCGTGGGAATGAGTCATTGCCAAGCAGTGCCTTTGTTGGTGAAATGCTAACACCAGTGAATCAGATGCTTCCCACTTGCAAAATTTTGAAGAAGCCCCTTTGGAGCAGGCCTTCCAAAACCTCCAGACCAGGAACAGTTTCCTCATTGTGGAGAAGTTTTAAGAAGCAAAATAGGTGACACCTCATAACGCCTCTGCCTGTTTTCCAGTGAGGTTTTCCTTGAAAGTTTGGGTTCACCATAAATTCCAGATTTGACAGAACACTCGTCTGAGCATTTTGCAGTCCCTTTTGGATCTATAGGACAAAGTCGATGTTTTAAATGTCATCTATCCCCTTTTGCCTATGTTGGTTTAAGGATGTATCCTCACCCAGAAGGAAATGTACAAGCCATAAATCTGTGGGAATTCCTCACTGAATGGATTCCGGCCTTGCCGGGCTACACTGCATAGCCAGTTCAGCTTCTATTCTGCAAATAGAATGGCAATAAGTTAGTGTTGTTTACTTATCACAGTTTGTTCATAATGACCTATTTTGTTGTTGCTGTTTGCTTTATTGTACAGCAGACAAGAATATTTCCAGCATGACCAACAGACCCACTCGTGGCAAAATGGAATGGATCATTCCTCTCATTGTGGTCTCAGCCTTGACATTTGTGTGCCTAATCCTTCTTATTGCTGTGCTAGTTTACTGGAGGTGAGCCTTTCTAAATAATCGCAATTATACGATGGTAAATGTTTTTGTCACTTTGTTCTCTCCAGGCTATTTCCTGTTTTGTCATGAGGGGGAAAAAAAAACCTTTGACAATCAGCTATTTATTTACAGCTCAACAGTTTCATGTCATGAATATGTAGATGCCTCCTTTCTATCTAGATGCCAATATCAATACTCCAATAGCAAGGAATTCTGAGGAAGTCCTCCATTACCTGAGACCATGGACCAGTAATTCCAAATCTTGCTTCTTGGATCTGTTAGGCTTCAGCTTCCATCATTGCTGAGTAACGGTTGGTGGGTTACAGTGGCTGGGGCTTAACAGTATGGGAGAACATAAAGATCCTGCATGTAACTCAGTGATCCAAGATATCTGGGATCACTGGGAACTATGTTGGCTTTCATTTCATAAGATGACATTATCTACAACAGTCATTATTAACGTGTGGTCCATGGACTCCTGGGGAACCACAATGTCATCACAGGGGATTCATGAAGGC
>JANHFM010005027.1:14201-27080 GCA_032468115.1 Grayia smithii | reverse complement strand
AGGGAGGGGGGGTTATTATTAAAAAATGGTAAAACTTTTCAATAAAAAAGAGAGCATGGGTAATTTTATTTATTTATTTATTTGTTTGTTTGTTTATATTCTGCCTTCATTATTTTTTTTATAAATAATTCATACCTAATACTCCTTCCTCCTCCTATTTTCTCCACCACAATAACCCTGTGATGAGTGTTGGACTGAGAAAGAGTGACTGGCCAGAAGTCAATAATACAAAATGATAGGAAGTATATAATAATGTAAAACATTTTAAAAAGCAATGTCGTAATAGCAAATACTACCTTATGTTAGTGACTCATAATAGCGTGATCTTTTAAAAGCAACTTCTGTATGGTCAGTGTGCTCCATTTACTTAAGACAAATTAAGAGAAAGTGAAAAAGAAAACTCAAAACCTTATAATTATAAATAAAAACTATTGATGTTACCATACATTAATCAAAACTGTTCTTACACATGGCTAACACATCCATGTTAAAAAATCCAGATGACCCACTAAAAGGCACCAAAGAGATACAGAAACACCAGTTCTTTTATGACTACTCATGTTCTTCATTTAAGTAAATACAGTCTTCTCAATATTTGTAGTAGACAGAATTAAAGCTCTTTCTAAGTAATCAATAGGGCAGAATAGCTAATAATTATGGGGAGTAACTTCAATCATTAACTGAGAATAAGCACTCTTCACACAACTAATTAGCATGTAATTACCATTTGGGAGAGCTCTTAAAGTCATAAAGATGTTTCCCCCCCCCCAAAATTAAGCTAGACATGTTTATGAAAAATTATTATACAATTGCAATTTAATACTTAGCAGCTGAAATCAGGAACTTGAGATGGTTTTGACTGAAATACTAAGGATATCTCACAAAGGGATTTGATATTGGTCTAAATAACTTACTTTTTGTAAGTAACTCAAGGCAGAGATCTTACCTAATACTCCTTCTCTTCCTGTTTTCTCCACAACAACTCTGTGAAGTGGGTTGGGCTGAGAGAGAGAATGAGTGGCCCAAAGTTACACAACCGGTTTTCATGCCTAAGGCAGGACTATAACTCACAATCTCCTGGTTTCTAGCCTGATACCTTAACTTCTAGATCAAACTGGCTGAACTTTTCTTAGATCAAACAGGACTCTTCTCCTTCCTTAACTGGCTCCTTAATTTAGCTCTACATCTTAAAGAAGCATGTGAAATCAGATCTAAGCTTAATCACAAAACCAAGGTAAAGTGGTTAAAAATAAAATAACAAACCAATAATGATGCGTCAAAAGTACTTTTATATGTGCTTCAAATGATAATTCTCGTGCTATCATCCTAAACAATATTTGTCAGTTGTCTATATGAGGTGTTATTATATAAAACATGATCTGCTGTCTTCTGAGAATATTTAATGATTGTCAGATGCATCTTCTACAATGTAATTATCATTTGACTAATTCAAATTTTCCTTTTTGAGAATGATTGCCTACAACCTATTCATGATGCTGCCTTGTTTCTTCCCAGCAAAGCTGACACTCTTTTTTTTTTTTGCATATTTTTAAGTCATTTTACATGGAAGGAATCAAGAAATATGTAATGCAAATATATAATTGTCATCAAAGGAGAAATGGCTTGCAGAGTGTTATTACCAGAAAATGCTTGAACTGATATACATAAGTGGTTCTTCAGAAAATGGGACAGATATTTTCAAAGTTCAAAGGGATGGATTAATAGCCACCTTTCTAGCCTTTATTTATGCAATCAAAGCTCTGTGTATCTTATGCTGCAACAAGATGCTCAGATAGTTTAGGTTGAGGTATGCTATAAATAAGCTATTTTGGGACTCAAGCAAATGTGATCATGGAAAGCATGCTACTTAAGCAAGACAGTTGTTCAATGAGTTGTGTCCCATTTTATGACCTTTATTGTCATGGTGTGTTAAGTGAATCACTGCAATTGTTAAGTTAGTAACCGAGTTGTTAAGTGAATCCGGATTCCCCATTGACTTTGCTTGTCAGAAGGTTGCAAAAGGTGAACACATGACCCTGGGACACTGCAACCACCATAAATACATGGCAGTTGTCAAGCATCCAAATTTTGATCACTAGACCTGGGATGCTGCAGTGATAATTACTGTGAAAAATGGTCAGTGTTCAGTGCTGTTTAACTTCAAATGGTCACCAAACAAATGCTTGTAACTCAAGGACTAGCAAGCATCCTCCCAGCGCCCGGTGGGCTCTCACAGAGTTGGCCTCCTCAGGGTGCCTACAGCCAGACAGTGTCGGCTGGCAGCACCCAAGGGAGCTTTCTCTGTGGGAGCCCCGACCCTGTGGAACAATTTACCCACAGAACTTCGGACCACCCCGGACCTTCGCTCCTTCCGCTGTGACCTGAAGACGTGGCTTTTCCACCAGGCAGGCTACGGTTGACCTTCTAATTTGATTTTTAGCTAGTTTTAAATTCTAAATTATGTATTTCAACTTGGACCTAGCCCCTTTTAAATGTAATGTTTTATCGTTTTGTGTATGTCTATTTATGTTTCTTTATTTCTTGTTTATTTTTTACTGTAAGCCGCCCTGAGTCCTTAGGGAGAAGGGCGGCATAGAAATTTTAATAATAATAATAATAATGACTACCTTTATTATATATTCTTTCTTTTATTCCTTTCCTTTGTTGTTTGACTTAGTTCTTGGCTCTTAGTTTGCTTTCATCTTCCTCTAATTCCCCCAATTTGATGCCTTCTTCATCTTGCTAGGTAGCAGAAGCTACCACAGAAAACCATGATAAGGAAAACTGTTCTAATCTATGCATTATAATAGCTTTCAGGGTTTTTTTTTTCCTTTGCAGTATCTTAAACTGTTTAGCACTTATTGATATTGGATGTGCATTTTTTAATTCTTCAATTCTTTACCCAAACTTCCTCACTTCTGCATTGGGTCTGGCTTGCTGCTATCAATATAGGTCTCAAAATTAAATCCCCAAAAACTTATCACCATTGGTGCTTGTTTGTTTGTTTGCTATTTCTTCTCATCTGTACTACTCTGAGCAACTTTCTCTTGCACAGTGAATTTATGAGGCCATGCATATCCCATTCTTTGAGGGGAGAATTGAGGTTTTCAAGTTGAAATGTTTCTGTCCATCCACATATGGGGACACAGATAGTTTGGTTAGAAAAGATAGTTGCTGAGGAAGGAAGGAAGGAAGGAAGGAAGGAAGGAAGGAAGGAAGGAAGGAAGGAAGGAAGGAAGGAAGGATGGAAGGAAGGAAGGAAATTCTATCAGAAAAGGCAAAGATGATCCTGTGAATACTGATCAAGAAGCAGTATTCTTGAGAAACACTATGCAACAATCGGCAGAAAAATGACCTGGAAGAGAAAGGATATTCTGCTCTTTGACATGAATGAGTGGGTGGAAAAGGAAAAAGCACAGAAGAAATTATTGGGCCTTTTGAAAAACCAAAAATTAAAGAGAATGGTTAATTTTTGGCATTTGCTTAAAAAAAGGATGTGTTTCAAATTCATAGTTAAAAATGGTAAATTGATAAATGGTAAAAACATAATTGATTATCCATAATTTGATTTGATTTCACTCTTTATGATAGAAAAGTAATTAATAATGGATCTAAGAATGCAGAGAGATTCTAAATATGGAACAGATCAGTTTTTAATAGAGTCAAGAATGGACTTGGCAGAAGATAAGAAAACAAGTGAAAGAAGGAAAATAAGGCCTGTATAGTAATAAATAGAAAGGTAGATTAATCCAAGTAGATTAATGACTGGAAAGTGGATGTAAGGAAAATAGATATCGGAGATGCTTGGAAGAGAGTGAATAAATCTTTCCAATTGCCCTAAAACTAGCCTGTGAGGTTTCAGTAACGGAGATATGAAAAAAGATGCTTTGTGGAATGATGTAGTGAAAGAGTTAGTGGAGGAGAAATATGCATATAAGAGAATGATTACTGCAAAAAAATGATAATGAAAGCAAAATATTTTATAGTGTGTGGAGAAAAAAATACGGGTGCACAGAATATAATGAAGAAGAGGATGGAACAGTGAAGATTATATGAGACAGAGTGAAGTTAATGAGAATAAAAAGTTGCAAGAAAAGACAGTAACCAATCATGCTTTGAGATCATTCCACTAAACCAGGGGTGTCAAACTCACTTGGTCACAGCAGCGTTTTGTGACATATTGCGACTTTTTTCCCCTTTGCTAAACTGGGTGTGGGCATGGCCAGTGTGTGACGCATCTGGCCCACAGGCCAGGAGCTTGACAGCCCTGCACTAAACCAAAAAGAAAGTATCTTTGCCTTGTTCAGTGATCACATTCACATATCACACTACATCAAAAAATAAACACACTTGCATAATGATGTCATCTTGCAGATGATCTAATACTTGGGATTTCCAAATGGCCCAAAATACATTTCTTGTGTGATGGCATCATTAAATAGTATTCATCCCCAAAATGTCTTGCTGTTCCCTTCAATAGACGTTCCTAAATAAGGAAGCACAGACACCTTGCCAGTTTTATTCATCAAAAACAAGGCAATCTGTCCTGTTGTTATTAGCATTGTCTGTGATGAGGCAAATAACAAAATATATTCCAATGAAAACACAATCCAATTAAGCAAAATATTTATACAACAAAACAAACCCTGAATAACTCTGTACAATCAGCTCATCTTGACACAACGGAGTCATGACATTTATTTATTTATCAAATTTAGGTATTGCCCATCTCACTCACAGAAAACTTTGGCAGTAAATGTATTAATGTTGTCAAAATTTAAAACAGGAATGGGTTTCTTCTAGATCAGGGGTGTCCAACCTTGGCAACTGGAAGACTTATGGACTTCAACTCCCAGAATTCCCCAGCCAGCATGAGGAATGACTAGCTGGGGAATTCTGGGAATTGAAGTTCATAAGCCTTAAAGTTGCCAAGGTTGGATACCCCAGATTCTAAATGCTGTTCAACTGCAACTCCCAGCAGCCCATGCAAGATGAAAGACATTTGTAGCTGTAAGTTACAGTCCAGCAATTTTGGAAAGGCTGTGTCTTCCTGATTCCTGAGCTAAAGGAAATGGCAAGACAATCTGAATAATATATTGGGCTGATTTCACTTGAGAATGCACATTAAAACATATTTATAAATATATTATTGGCAAGTAGTATATAGAGGAAACGTCAAGCTTGTTGGGGAAAAAATAAACAGTGGAACTGAATCTATTTTTTTTTCATTTTGCAGATGACATGGAAGCCATTCCTGTCAAACAGTTCGTGAAGCATATCGGTGAATTGTATGCCAATAACCAGCACGGGTTTTCAGAAGATTTTGAGGTATGTGTTAGAAGCTTTTATAACGGAAAACTCCTTTTTAGTATTTAAATGATTGGTTATGATTCTGTGAATGTCCAAAATGTCTACTCTGAAATAAATTCCATTGACTGCAGTGACCTTACTTCCAGGTAAGTGGGTTTAAGATTGTAACTCTGTCATGCCAGTACACTTTCTGATTGGGAAGTGGAAACACTGAAGGAGTCCTTGGTGTCCCCTGAGCTTGGTTTGCCTCTCAAAGGACATCCAAAGAAGAAAGCGCTTTAACTGCGATGGAAGCAGAATCATCTTGCTGAGGGCACTTTCTTTTGAAAGAATTTTTCAAGAGGTTGTGAGAACCAGAGAAATAAATGTCAATGGGGCATCTTTGCTGGCATGACATCACACAACTGGTGCTGGAGCTACCATAAAACCTATATAAATAGAATGAATGAATGAATGAATGAATGAATGAATGAATGAATGAATGAATGAATGAATGAATGATCGATCAGTCAATCAATCCTGTCTGATAACATTAAACTACAATGTTTGAAAGTTGAAAAAGCTGCATCTCACTCAAGGAAAATAAAAACCTGGAATAATTTAAAACCAGTAATGTGATAACTATGATACTGGATTGACCATCAGCAATCAAAATGAAGGCCATGCATTTTGAAGACATTTACGGCTTTGAAACACAAGTGCTTACTGCAGCTGTGTGTTCATCTGACTCCATGTGCTCCCTGGTTTTATAAAATCATGTGGCTTAGATAAACACAGCTTCATGCTTAATGACAGTGACAGACTCAGGCTCTAATCAGCAAAACCAGTTTTTTCCCAAAAGCCAGTATTAACCATTCTGAATACTGTGTTCCTTTCAGCACAATTGGGCTTTTGAAATAGCTGTCAAGAAGGAGGGATCTTTTGAGTTCTCACAGCCAAAAATAGCATGCAGCTGTTGTGTCATCTCTCTCAGGACCAGAGGGAGAAATATGGTTTCAGGGCTCAACATATTTTAATAATCAGGTGTTAAAAGGGCCATGATTAAATCATAAAAGGCAGCTACATTTACACATAAACAACTGTTATCAAAATTGTTGGTTTGATAAGGAGCTTTTTGGTGTTCAACCTTGTACAAAACAAAGCAGCGAGCATTTTCTTCAACCTGGTCCTTTCAGGCATATTCCTGAAGGTTTTTGCTTATTCGCTTAGGTATTGGCCGCATTGTCTCATAATTTACACACCGACCCCCAAATAATAGGGGGAAAATCCTATTCTGCCACTCATGAGCATTTTGTATTCATGAGGACAGCGGCAATGCAAGGTGTTAAAAGTGATTTAGTCAAATTGACTCTTGGCTGGATGACTGAACAGGAACATTGAGGTATTTAACAATGTTGATGGTATTCAGGACAAACATTTATCCTCGGGAGAGCAGGAGTTGATAGGACTGATCAAATGCAGGGCCGTCTCCTCAATTATTTATGAATTGAGACCCCAGTCCAATTCATCACAGCTGGTTGTGACACCATTTAATTATTCAAAATAATCAGCTACACATCTGGAATCTTTGCTTCAGCTGTGTCTGAAATTGCTGCCATTAACAAAAAGGAAGATAGTCATTGTGTGCTTTGGACAATGGACATACCTAATACTGAAATACTATTTGGTATGTTTATTGACCAATGCTGCCTTTGATTGTTTGTCTGACTGGATTTTTGAATTGCAAATTTCCACCAAAGGGAAAGTTAGTACATTTTATCATTGAAATTTCAAGCACAAAGCCTATCGTAATGATAAACTTAAAAGGAATTTGTAGAAGAATTAAACTGCATGTTTTTAAAGCATTCCTGTGAAACAAGAGCCAACTCCATATTTCTATAGTCTATATTGCTATATTTTACACTATTTTTCAACAGTGTGGTCACGCTGGAAATGGTCATATCTTGAAAAGAAGTAGTAAATTTATATATGATATTTTTCCTGCAGATATGTTTAAAAATGTTCCATTCCTGTTATCCTTTCTATGTGGCTGAAAATGTTTCTTTCAATAGACATTGACTAGATATCCAAGTATTTTAGATAAATGACAAGTTGTCCATCAAGAAACCCTGAGGAACATGGAAAGATTAGTTGTGACTTCTAATTATAAGAGAAATTCAACAATGGAACCAGCAGTGGAACCATTTGAGTAAAGGCTGGGCGACCATCTATCACAAATGATTACTGCATTGAATGGAAAATTGTATTAAATGGTCTAATGGGATCCTCTGATTTTAAGCCCCATCCATTCGAGATGGGGAGGAACTGCAAATCTCTTCTAAGAAATTAATTTCAGGAGGGTAGAACATCCAATGACTCTTCTTAAACTTTATAATCAGTAGAATCAATAAAAGGATCCTTTTGTTAACATATATTAATTGGCCACCAATCTGATGATCTACTCACTTTCTTGTGTATTTTCTTGTTTCACTGAGTCTCTAGTTCTTCACCACAGAGAAACGTCTATTGAGTGGAATATCAGTGCCACAGACTATGAATGTTGAAGATGAAAATCCTGTAGCATTTCCATTGTATTTTGCAAATCTGTATATTTTCAATTTAACAGACTGTTGGAAATAACAGCCATGTCCACTCCCCAAGCAGTCCATTAAATTGAGATTTTGTTATAATTTGAACCTACATTTAAAGAGGTTTGCATAAATTAAAATTATTAATTGTTCCTGAAAGGAGAATAACAGAATAACAGGACTTGATGACAATAATGTCATCCTACTGTAAATATAAATCCTGCCTATTGATGAGGAAGTGCATACTAGTTTCAGTACTTTCATCTATCAGTTCTGAAGTTATTTCTGTCTGGATTCAGTTACATTGGCAATTTCCCTTCTATTTAAAATACTTGTTATCAAAAAGGGAACATTTTGTTTCTGAGGAAGATGCCTTTTTCTTCCCCAAAAACTAAAAATATAGCTTCCTTATATTTTCATAACTTTCAGTTTGTTATGTCAATTTTATTGATATATTAGCTATTCCTCAGTGGGTCAAAAAGTAGACTATAGTGGTAAGCATCTTTGAAAATTGTGTACTGGGAAATAATCTGCTGCTCATTTCATGTTTAAGTGCTGTCAGAAAAAGAAATGTTGACTTAATAGAGCTTTGGTCTGATATAACAGAGATCTTATCAGTTCAGCTGTTACACTGATAGGTTTGATAAGATATATCTCATTATTTATATTCTGATCCATGACTGCCAATAAGCATGAGTTGAATTTCTTCTTTATGGAAGCACGAATAATGACTGCAGAACAGGATTCCAAATATAAAAATTCAGAGTCCCAACGTGAATTGTTTGAATAATTCATACATTTCCAGGTGGGTAAACTAAACCACAACTCAAAATTTAATAAAAGTGTTAAGTCCTGGAAATGATCATTTTTCCAATTGTTATCAATCTATAATTTTCTACCAGTAATTTCCCAATTTATTACCTGTATTTATTTTTACTCAGTTATGTAAACTTAACAAGAATAAATGAGCAGTCTCGCATCAGGGACTACTCCCTCTGTGCTGTACCACCAGTATAAATCCAATTTGATTATAACAAAAACCTGAAGCATCTAAAATGGCCTAGCTCTTTCCCCACTATCCTTCTGCCATTAGACAAAGACATTTTTTATTCAAGTTGCCCTTTGAAGATTGACTTTAATCGTCAGCTGAGTGTTTATTTTTGTTGTTTTTCATTCGTCTGTTTAGATTTTAATTATCACATTGGGTTTGGCTGTATTTCACTCTTAGTTGCACTGAGTCCATCTGGGGTTCGATAATGAAATATAATAAATAGGGTTCTGATTTGAATGGATATCAAAACCAAAGGTCACCGATAAATATGTGACATGCCTCCGTTCTTTTTACAAGGAATATTTCACCGATGCATACTTCTTCCATATCCAGTCCCATGTTATCCTCTTAATATGAGTTAACACAAAGCTGCTCATAAATTAAATAATTGAATAAATATATGACCCTGATTTCTCATTAGTCGGACCCAGCTAAACACATTTGACAAAAACAGTCTGATTATAACTATAGTATACTATAAGAAAATAGATATCCAGATGAGCATGCCTAAATTTACATTTGTCCAATCTTAAATATTTCTACCAGAATATTTTGTTGAAAGGTTAAATAATAAAGTACACATTTTTAGATTTGAAAAGGCCTTTAGATTTTTTTTCCAGTTTACAATCTTCTAAGTATTTTTTGTAAAATCAGTCATTCCTTGTGAAAATCAGTCATCGTCATGTTCTTCCTTCATTCTAGTGTCCGATATCTATTCCCAGGCCACCTACTCTATTAGCCCAATATGGGCCAGCTGAGACTTCAGCTGAATTAAGAGAGCCATTACCTCTAAGCATTAGAAAGGTTAATTAAAGTTCCTGACCTTGGAACAGCCTTGCAGGAAAATAATAGACACCAGTAATTTTTCTGAGCATTATATAACATTGTAGTGGTTCCTTGACATATATTTAATGTTGTTCCCAAGTTGAATTGAGTTATTTTTTAAAGGGATTTTACATCCTCAGTGGTTTGGATCAAATTGCTTCTATAGGCTGTTTTATAATAAAACAACTACTTTTATGTCTATAGTAGATCAACCAAAAGGAACTTGAAAATCATGAACAGAGTTATTTATTTTGCTGTATAAAATGTTGTGCTCACTGACGCTGTTCTACATAAATAATAGTGACAATTACAAATTACATGCCGCTTTTGTGGTTTATTCCTTTTTTAATATAAAATGTGATATAGGAATTCATGGTGAAAAGTAAAAATTGAATTGTGGAAGCAGTTCTTTCATTTAAGTAGAAGTAATTGCTTCTGTATTTTTTGAATTTTCTATTATTGAGTTTAATTGGATTATTAAAGATGGAAGTGTTGAGAATAAAATACTATTCCCTTTTCTCTTTTTCTCATTTAACAAAATAAAGAGTAGAACCAACTTATATGGATTTTACAACCATAGGGGAGAGACAGAGAGAGGAGTTATAAATGGCTGTCTGTTTTAGTCACTCTAGAAATAGGGGTTTTTGAAGGCATCATAAATGTAGCCTCTATATATAATTAAATATTTTACTATTATTCAATTATTCATGACATTGTCCATGGCCAAAGATGTACACTGCAAATGATCTATACAAAATATATAGGATGTAATATCTGTATTCTCTTCTCTCAAGACCTCATGAAAATTCTGTTCCCCATATTCTCAGTCTAAAGTGATCCCAGTTAAAACATTTCTCTATTTCCACATACGTTGCCTCCAATCTGATGGGGAAAATTACATAATAGAATTAGTCCAGCCTCCTCTTATCTGTCTGTGTTGGAATGAGAATAGAAGGCTTTTTATTCCTTCTGGAATTTATTCCTTCTAATGCAGGAAAGGAAAGAAGGAAAGGGGAAAGAAAGGAAAGAAAGGAAAGGAAAGGAACGATAGAGGGGGGCATATGACAAAGGGCAGGGGGCTTAGATTGGAGGGGCTGGCAATAATCCAAATCACTGCAAAACTGCATTGTCCATAGAAATGCATTAAGGAATCTTTCATTACAGGCCCTAATTTGATCTAGTCCACAATCTGTATTTTGCCAGGATTGCCTCCCACACCAAATTTAATCCAATTCTGTTCAGTTTTAGGAGAGTTATATTGGTGGATGTTCAAGGTCTAAGCCCCTTTCAGTATTCCTTTCCAATATTCTGTTGGTTTAGAAAGAATGGCAGGGAAGGAAATCATCCAGTTCATAGCATCTGGAATTCTTTTTAACTCCTTTACTAGAAGTAGTCATTGAGGCATCTGCATTTTCTTAAGTGTAACAAAATAATATGTTGCATCCAAGTCTAAATGTCTTTCTGCTTTTGCTTTGTATTGTGTCTGACCACTTTTGTATGCTCCATACACTCCAGGGAATTTTAAAGAGAACTTGACAATATTCCAAGTTAATGCTCAACTATCTCTTCCACAGCCACTCGCCCAATCTGGCCAGTTTTTAAACTCAGTATGTCTTTAGTTGTCTTCTTATTTCACAACAAACTAGATCATATTATAAGTGTCATCCTGCTGATGGGCAGACAGATACCGTAGATGAACAGAGTTCTAATCCTGCAGCTATAATTTCTTTCCCATGTTCCATTTGGTTAGAAAGAGTGAAGATAGGTGAATTCTTTGCACTTGAGGGACAGCAGTGAGTTCTGACCTGCAAGGCAGTCCTTTGTGACATTTCTATATAATCCTGAACTCTATTTTAAGGTAGATATTATTAACATTTCTCTTGGTAATTCCTTCTGACAATTAGCTCTGATTTTTCTTTGCAGCAGCTGTGCTGTACTAATGACTTCCCTTATTTTGAAGTTTTGATACCTACAAAGATTAAGATATCTGTAGGCATCTTTGTAACCTGGAGAGGAAAGGGGGTACCAGATGGCCCTGATAATATTCCACAGATGTAACACAGGAATATAACTCAGCATAACCTATCAAACCAATAGCTGTCATACATGTAGGTACTGTATTCATGTGAGCAGTCCTATTTGTTAACAATCTACACTTCTCTTGCTAACTGTAGGTATATGCATGCCACACTCCTCCCCTAGGTATCCAAATTCATATAATTTTTAAAATGTTACTAAGTTTATTTGCTGCCCATTTCCCAGTTTAAAACATAGGATTACACTTAGACTTTGTCTAGGGGCAATCTTAGTCTACAATGGATAAGGGAATCAGCATTCACACATTTGATGGGAACAGATTCTTTCAGGATATGCAGAAACAAAAAATTCCCTTGGTACCAACGAGAGGTATTATTTAACAAAATTAAACATAGCAACACAATTTTTCCCAATACACACATTCATACTCCATACAAAGTCAATCAAAAGAATGTGAACCATTGCATCTGAACATAAAATAAAACACTTGGATACAGGATGGAAAATGATGAACACAAGCTAGGCGGATGGATGACAAGACTCTTCCTCTTTCTTTGGATGGAAATTAATGGAACTTTGGCCATTTCAAAGTCCCAGCTTGCATAGTCTACAATCTTAAGCATATTTCTATTGTGACCTCACAGCTAAGGATCCCA
The DNA here is from genome assembly GCA_032468115.1 of Grayia smithii. Classification (NCBI taxonomy): domain Eukaryota; kingdom Metazoa; phylum Chordata; class Lepidosauria; order Squamata; family Grayiidae; genus Grayia; species Grayia smithii. The sequence continues at coordinate 14,634 of JANHFM010005027.1, read as the reverse complement.
AAGTCAGCTTCGACTCTTTGTCCAAAAATTTTAAGATGTTATGTAAGCCTTCTTTGAATATGTCATCCAGGCAATGTCACTAATGAAATCCTTTCTTGTCATCTTTGTCCCTGTACCATAGTGATTTTCAAACTTCTGCTAATTAATTATTACTAGGACTAAAAGCAAAACGCTGTGACAAGAGATTGAAGAAATTATGCATTTGAAGCTTGAGAAAAGATGACTGAGATATATGTTCTGGAAAGGGCATCACAGAGAAAGAGATTCTGAATCCCAGACTGCATAATACAGACTATTAGATTTAAATTATAGGAAAGCAAATTAAAATTGAATGATAGAAAGCAACTTATAGAAAGAGCCTTTGGTGGCGCAGATTGCTAATGCACTGGCTAAGTGTCTCCACTTAAGTTCAGCTGCTTGCAATTAGTGCTGG